>UXGD01004881.1:0-15871 GCA_900474315.1 Torymus auratus
CCCTTTTATGTCGGATTTCAATACGTTTTGAAAAAAAAATGTTATATAATAAGGATTAAATGTGTACTGCTAACCACGAATAATAAGTTTGTCTATACGAAAAACTTTTTGAAAAAATAAGAGTTTTGTCGTTTAATTGTAGAAAATAAATAAACATTAATTAATATTAGTAGATTTGTTTTGCGGATCTATGAAATAACTTCGATTTTCATATCTCTATGCATGGATTAATGGTGTTTAAAACCATTCTTTATTAAAAAAAATAATGAAAAGAAATATATAAGAATTTTACAAAATATTCAATAATAAAAGATATTTTCGAATTCTAATGAAATATTTATCGACGCTATTCTCGTACCTCCACAACTACCTCTCCACCATCTACCCACAGTTCCCGATCATAAGTAAAATGTTTTAATCCAGCGATCGGCCATCCATCCCCTCTCGTTCCACATCCCACCAAACAACATCGGCAACCAGCTGCACTCAAACCCCACGTGCCTGTATATAATCCAAAAAAACCGTTTATAATACCATCCTCGCGCACTACACTCACCCTATACACCATTCGAGCAAGGTGTTTGCGAGCCGGCATCATCACACACAAGGTGGTGGTACCGGGGTCTTCGACCCGCACGCGCCGTGGTTACAACTCTACACACATGCGCCTCGGTACGGGCAATTACATCGATCGCGGCGGCTCTCCCTTATAAAGCGTATTCGCGTGCGCCAGGTGCGCGCGGATAAGGCGCCGATCCGCGCCGATCTCCCAGGCTAAAGGGTTGTCCTAGGAATAGGGAGAGAAGAGCACGCGACAGGTATATACGGCGGGAAGAGGCTATAGCAGAAGATTTGCGTATAATTAGCAGGAACGCAAGGTTGATTTGTGTGGATTGTAGGGAGGGACGTTTGAATGAGGGAGAGGGGGAAGTGAAATCGATCATTGTAATGGCTGCTGGTTTTTGAGAAAGATTATGTGCATTAATGAGGTACATTGGCGAGAAGTTATTGGCAAGAATTTGAAGTAAAAATGTGGTTGAATTGCGAAGAGAAAGTGAATGGTTTATTGATTCAGTAGGATGTTATACAGAATTCAGTGCAGGTGTTCTGTGTCCAGTAGCAGTTAGTGCGGTAAATATTCATGCGTCCGTAATTTTAAAAAAGATACTGTTTTAAAATAGAATTGCTATCATATATAGTATTATTGAAACACAATTTAGAAATATATAACCTATGACTGAGAAAAATGTGGGTTTAATAAACTCAGCTGAGCAATCAATTAAAAAGAAATTTATATAGCACTTGACTCAGGAACAATAGACTACTCTGTATTTCTATCCACCCTAAATAGCTGTCCTAAAACTATCGTTTACACCTCGGCCAAGGCCATTACGCGGGGATCCACAGAAATTCCAACGCTATAACGCGAAATCCTAAATAAAGAGACTCGAAATACAAGGAAAAGCCGGCCCTTATACACACCTAAACACGCAAAGTACAGAAGGCAACCTATAGGCAAAGGACGAGTATATAACCCATAGGAGAAGAGAGAAGGGAAGAAAGGCCGAAGAAGGGCTCAGCTGCATGCATGCAGTATACAGGCGCACCGACAAAGCGACGGCTCTCTCCCTTTCTCTGCACGCGTCGTAAGAGTATAGGCCTCTAGCCGCGGAGCGAATAGAAAGAGGAACGAACGCGCGCCGGGGCTATTCAACCGCGCGAGAGCAGCCCTCCTCCGACGCACACGTATATACCTACATAATATGTGCATCGAGACATCAGCTCATTTTAGATTCGATCACGCGAGAGCCATACCTTATCGCGCTCGCTTTATGTCTTTCACGACTCTTAAAAGGCAACTTTCTTTTTTTTTATTCTCGTATAATTTCGGAAATGTCGTTTCGGTTGCGGACAGGTGCGTGTATCTGACGCGTCGATTTTGAGTGCATGCAGGGGGAGGACGTCGGCCGGAACGAGGGGGAAGGTTTTTATTTCGAGGGTATATGGAGGCACGCGAGTGTTCTCGGAAGTCGCGAAGAGGAGATTTTCTGGTTTAACGTGTACGACGACGACGACGACGGCACACGGTTTTTTGGGATTTATGAAGTCAGCGGTGTGGTGATGTTTGTCGACTCCAAAAATAGGTAAAACGGTTTCGCTGTCGCAGGGTGTAAGGAGGGGAGCTTATGATAATTAACGGCTCGCGGGAAAGCGAAGTGTATAATACCGACATTTTTCACGCGGTTGTGGAGTGGAATATATTCAGAAATAGATTTTTGTCCGTGCGGCTAATTGTGTTTCCGTTTTTCAAATGTCACGAGGTTGGTTAAATATTTGGGTGTTCCTGCCTCGCGTGGAACCAAAATATCACTCAATTCTGTACATGACCGCATTATATATATAAAAATAAAGATTGTTTATTTTTGTATATAATAATTGCGTTTATGTAATAAAACGTTAGTATTATCACGAGACAATGCGAGAAACAGCAATAAAACCTTTAAGAGATGCTATCGAGAGTCGTGTTCACAAATTAGCACTCTCTTCACAGCCTTTCTCAAAAACAAAGCCGCCGCGACCACGTCCTCGCACCAAAACCACACGCAGCTACTCAGGTACAATCCCGATAACCGCCCAACCCATACACATCGCAGGATCTGTTCTCGAACTCACCAAAAATCCAGGCCTCGGCTCGGAAAATACGAGCACCGGTAGAATACCGCTCGACAGGCGTGCGCGCAGCGGGATCTTCTTCCTTCTCTGTATAGGTGGGGAGGCAGATCGGCCCCTGCGTTCATGCGTTTTCATCGCGGCCGAGAGAACAATGGGGCTTTAATGAAGGGCCTCTCTCTCTCGCTGTAGCTCGAGCGTCGAGAAATGACCCGAGGGCCCGTGTATATATGCAAGCGTGCAGTGTATTTCTCGCTCTCGAAAAAAGGCCGACGCGTGAATGCGCTCGTTCTTTCGTGCGTGATGGTGTGTGTCTGTGTGTGTGTTGGTGGAGGAAGATTATCGCGCGCGAGAGGTAGATGGTACGGTTTTGTTTTGATAATGGGATATTGAATTTTTTGGAGCTAAGGTTGCGGAGGATGATAGGATGGATTGATTGGGAGTGATTGAAAAGGTTTTTGTTGAGTTATAAACGTATTTATACGGTTCTTATATATAAACTCATTTTATAATTTTGGTTTGGTGTTGTATTTGCAACGTGTATATTATTTTAATTATATTAAAAAAAATTAAGATAATTCGTAATTCGTAGCTAGTGCACTGGTATCAATCCAGAAATTACATAATTTCAAAAAAAATTGTTAAAATACTTAGTTCGAATTTAACAAGAATATAATATTAAACACATCAATACGTAAACCCGCACGATTAATTAATGTATAGCCATTAACGTGCATTCACTCGTTTAGGTAAAATGTGAGACACCAGTTTGACCTGTAATTATTGGCATCTTTGTTTCTTTTTATCACCGACCGGTAATTTAACCGCTTAATAGCTTTTTAAAAAAGGCAAATTTGAGCTGCCGCCGTAACCGCGCAACACTTTTACAATAAATCTTAAATAATACACCAATTAAACCGCTTTTACACGATAAAAAAATTCCCCGTCAGACAAAATATTGCACAAATAAAGAAAAATACTTTCATAAAAGTCGTGACGCACTTTTCAGCAATTTAAGCGCATAAAAGTTAATACACAACAAATAAAAACAATCCAAACTTATATATTATTATATTACATCAATATTACCGGTCGCGAAATCAAATTTATATAGACAAAGTATCTCCGAAACCCTATAATAACTCGTCAAAACCCTGCCGCCTGCAATATATACTCCGAAAAAGCACTCGGGATATTAAACTAATTATCCCGGGCATTCAGCCCTCCTCGCCTTTCTCGCGCGCGCCTACATCTTTTTCCACTCTCCGTTCTCCACCTTCGATCTCTCGTCCCGTCCATCCTATATCTCTCTCCCCCTCACTATATACTCTTCTTCGTTCTTTTCTCCCGCGCGTACTGTACCAACCTCTCTTTCTCTCTTCCGCCTTGCTTGCGCGGCTTACAGCAGCGAATGCCGGCGCCGTGTTTTCTCCGTTTATAGCAGCAGCAGCGGCGGCGCGCGAGCCTCCTACCGAAGGTAGATGGAGATAGGATGCTCGCAAATGTATATACCTATACGCACGCGCATACAGTGCGAATAATCCGCGGGAATCCAGGTGCGCGCGGGGGCAGAGAGAGAGTATGCGAGCGTATTGATAGGATAATTAAGGCTGCGAGTGCACTTAGAGGGGTATAATTATTTGGGGAGGAAGAGGAGGGGATATTTACGCACATAGGTGACTAATGGTTTTATTAGTATGCGCGTGATAGGTTTCGCGAGTAGTGCGCGCGGGAATAGTTTAGATTAGAGGGATTTTCCGGCGGAGTGCGTCGTTGTTTATTGAGGCATTTAATGAGCGTTAATGGATATTTCTGGTACAGTGAGAGCTGCCGATCGTATATTCCAATTAGCGAGTATCTATACTTAAATTTTTTTTCTTATAATATTATGGTTTCCTTTTTCACTTGAAACAGCACCACTTCAGTCCAATTAGCATTTCAAATAAATCACATTTCGCAACTATGTACGATATGCTCCGTCCCTCCTAAAATCAACGGACAAAGCGCGCGCCTATTTCAAGAACCGAAAATCCAGCGTAATAAAACGTTAAACTCCTTGCCGCGTCTCTCGTTCCCACACACAATATCACACATTTGACGCTCGTAAACGCAATTTTACAGCTCAAACATAGCCCGGCCGCGCGGCGCTTGTCACTTGTACCACCATCATAAACTCTGCGCGCGCCGGATTTCAAAAGTGACACACGGAGATAAAGCCGTGTAGCGCCGCTTCTTTTTCTTCGTCTGGTGCGCGCAAAAACTGATACGAGCGCGCGTAGGCAGTATATATTGACTTTTCCCAGCTTTTGCGCGAGGCCCGTTAAGTTTCTGAGACACGGATGACGAGGGCAGTGTTGACACACAGGGGGAGATCCGCCGGAACGAGGCAAAGCGGTGCGCTGTAGGAAATTCGACACCTTCGTCTTCCTCGTATAATATAGGATGTAGCTGATTCAGTGTTAGGTTGTAGTGTGTGTAGTTATAGCTGTGCACGTGTGTGTGTGTAATTTTCTTTGAGGGAAAAGTTTGTTTTCGTGTGGGGTCGAGGAGCGGTACCGAAGAGGTTTGTTTTCGCCGATATGCGCTTTCCGTCCTGTCGGCCGATCGCGAGAGAGGCGCGTCTCGAGAAAGCAGAGTCGAGAAGAAATAATAGAGCTGTTTTATTGGGTACACTCTTGGCTTTTTTTTACACAGGTTCCGTTAAGCTACGGGATTCTCGGGTTTCACGTCCTATACAGAGATTGACTTTAAAACAGTTTTTTTTACTCATTATAAAAGCTGCGTCAGCGTTGTTATTGTTTTGAATATTTTTTGCCATCATTTGTAAACGAATTACCGGTACCTTATCTATGCGCGATACTACCTCTCTCCAAAAAATTAGAAAACCCACTCCGATCAATCCGTTATCTCATCCCTCGTGGTTACGGTACGTCGATGCAGCGTATAAAAAAATTCAGACCTCGCGGTGGTGCAGTCCGTCTATACATCCCCGCGGGCTGGACTATATCTCCCGGCTATCGGCACACTCTACAAATTGCCATTGCCATTAAGTGGACCGACCGAGATAAACCCTAATAGCGCTACCCGATAAAACTAAATAAAAGCTCGGCGGCTCGCGCGCGCGAAATCCACGTCGATTATCTTTTCTCTCTCTCTCGTGCCCCTCGATTTCTCGGAAGACCGAGATCGAGAGCATCGCGGACGGGAGAGTACAAGAGAAGAGGAGGAAGAAAAAAGAAGGGAGAGAGCCGACGACGAGAGAAGAAGCCTCGCCGACACTCTCTTATGAGCCTTGGAAAGAGGAGCAAAAAGTACGGAGAAGAGTGGAGAGAAAGAGAGGCTCCGACAAAACGCGATATCCGTATAGAGGAAGCCCGCGGACTGTCAATAGAGGATCGCCCAGGTGGCGCGTGTGTAGAGAGAGAAGAATCGGAGAAAGATCTGAACAGGGTATATGTCTGTTGATATTGGAGGGATTTTTTGTTGATTTTTGGAAACTCGGTTTCTGTGTGCACGTGCGTTTTTTTTATATGCTCCATTTTTTGTATTTTTTGAATGGGGAGAATGTTTGTTCGTATATGTATATGGTCGAGTAATGGATTTCTTGAAAATGTTTGATGTATTATAAATAATTGTGTTTGCGATAGTAAGATTTAAAAAAGGAATTTGAGATAAAAGTGTGTTGTGTTAAGGTATTGACTCACGTATCGCTGGCTCTGAATGAATACAGGTGTAACTTTCACTTACCTGAAACAAAGAAAAATAAATTATAAGTACATCAATGGGCATTATATTTTACATGTATATGTATATTATAATAGGGTTTATGGATTCTTATCCACAGTTGCAGGATGATTCTAATTTGCGATGGCTATATATACACAGGCATCATAGTATTGCGAAAATCTCTTGGTTTCCATTGTTTCCACGGAACGCAAACATTCATTTCAACTAAAGTATAGAACACTAATACAAGAATATGATATAAAATTCAAATTCCAATAAACTACTATACTCCATTAATATTTCAATCACGCGAGAAATATCCTGATAAAAAAAATCCATAAAAACATGACAAAGAAGCCACCCTAATTAAATATAATCATCCTCAGAGCTAGATAAAACCTGCACAGCACCAAAGAAGCCCACAAAACAGAGGACGAGCGAAAGACAGTACCTATATACGCTGCTGCATGCACATAGAGCGCATTGCGCGCGCACCGCGGCCACAGAAAGAGAAAGAACGCGTGCGCGCTGCAGAGGAAATCGAGATAACGTCAAGTCCCGGGGGAGTAACTCTGTCGAATTTTTATGCCGACGGACTTCTGAGAAGCGCGTCCGCGCGCATGCGTATGTGCACACACATGCGCGGATGTCGGGGCCTTGTATGTGTGCTCGCTCGTGCAAAGAGAGAAGGGACAATGGACGGGAAGGGACGGGCCTCAGTGAGCGCGCGGCGTTCCCGGCGTGTATGCAAAAAAATGACGGACGTGGGTCAGTTGACGGAGACGTCGGTAGTACATATAGTGGCGGTTCGGGTCTCTGAAGATTATACCGAACGGTCGAGTTCAAAGACGAAGTATATTTTTGCTCGAAATTTTTAACGGTGTATATCTTTGGTAATTGAAGTTTAAGTGGCCGGGAGAGTTTTGCTAATTAGGGTGTATTAAAGTTTCGGAGGCTGGGGGAGGCTCTTTTTGGCTTGATAAGATGAGATATTGCGACGTTGATACGCATCCTGCGCGCTAATTCCGTCTTAATTGATTCGTTATCTCGGCGGGCGATCAGAAGGAATCGCTTATAAGCTGAGGTATTAACGCAAAACTTTATGCATCTTTGATAAATGTCGCCTGAATTATACCATTTAAGGCTTTTAAAAGTATACTCTGCGCGCGTTTGACGACAAAATTGCAAACATTTATTATGCGGAAGGCAACACGGTAATGAGAAACATCGTTTCAGCGTTATATCATTTATATCAAACAGCTTAACTTTTTTCACATGAAAAAAGGCTAATTTCCACATAATGCAATTACGTCAACATTTACGTCTTATACTCCGTTTTATCTCCACCCCTTGACCGTTATACCGTTATCTTTTAACTCTTACTAATCTATCCCCTCCCACCGATCGTATCAATCTCCACGCGCTAATCCCACCTCCATTTTAACACTGCAAAAGTTATTACAATGAACATTATATAACGGTTCTCGTATATATACACCCCCGTCATAAAAAAAGCCCACGAGAAAAACGGAAGTTCACCTCCACAACACTCTCTCACATATATATCCTACACGTAGCTCGGAAAAACGAATCGCGAGGCATACCTCCGCCCCACCTGCGCTAAACTACGCGGCGCGCATATCCAATGAACAGAACGGCCACGGCTGATATATACACGCGCGGCTCCCCTTCAAAGCCCGCGCAGATAATTTGCGACGGCCGGCATACGTATACGTGCTCCTATATATATACATATAGTACGTACGGCTTTATCGGCTTCCTCTCTAGTATAGTGCGATATACAGAACCACGCGCTCGCGAGTTCGTCGTTATCGGCGCTCGTTGCAGTAGCGTTTCCCCATTCGCTCTTTTTCCACACATAAGGAACGTAGCTTTATTCCCTTTTTCTCGAATACTCTCCGCGCGTCGTATACTTTCCAACCTATGTATACCGTACAGGATCGTCCGCGCACGACGATTATTATATTCGAGTGCGCTTGCTTCCGCGTTTTCGTCCTTTTTTTTGCTACTGCACACCGCCGTACCGCGTTTTATCAGGAAAAATTCTTCTTCTCTAGCGTATACCATTTCCCTGCGCGAAAGTATCCTTGTGTACGGAAAGACCGCCGCTGTTGCAGCGACGTCTTTCGCGTGCGCGCGTATACGCCTTCTTTATTGAGGTAGCGCGCCCGGCGCGCGAGTTTTATGGGCGTTATTATGCTTTATGGCGCTTGCACCGCGCGAGCGCGTGTACAGCTGTTGTAATGAGGGTTGCGTGAAAAATTGTGTTGCCCCTTTTTTTCGAAGCCGCGGCGTGCGCGCGCCTTTAATGTTAATGAAACGTTACGGCGAGGAATAACAAAACAAAAAAGAGAATGGGGAGAAGGGTAGATGAACGATAGTGCGCGAAAAACGCGGTGGAACGGTTATAATTGAATTAATTTGAATACTCGTTGGGAAATTTATAATTTAGGTTTATATCCAGTTTGACCGCGTTTTATATTATATTGGATAATATAAATATACACCGGTAATACGCGGGATGGATATTATAATGACTCGCTATCGTTAATTTAATAATTCCAGAAGGTAAAACCGATGAAATATTATTATAGCCGGCTTTTAATTTTTTTTTTTTATCAATTTTATAACGTCGTATCGGACAAAAAATGTTTTTATTCCTAAATTAAATTTCCATGTCCTGCACTCTTCTTGCATAACGTTTTTCGGCTCGTTATGTTATCTCTACAATGTATCAATTTATCATCGTAAAACGTATATATTTGTATAAACCACTTAAATTCATATAATATTTAAATTAAAACCACTGCTTTTAGGTTTAGCCTGTATAAGGAACAAAAAACGGTCGAAAAATCGTTCTCGCCACGCAATGATAAATCGTTCCACGCGCGATAGCTTCTTTTGAAACAAGTCAAATCGCTCTTAACTAAAGAAAAAGATCCCAGCGAGAAAGTTTCGCTCCAAAGAGCTGCCTCCGCACGCATCCTTTCTCCCCGAAACTACATCCCCCTTCCCTCTTTATCTCCATACACGC
Source organism: Torymus auratus (assembly GCA_900474315.1). Taxonomy (NCBI): domain Eukaryota; kingdom Metazoa; phylum Arthropoda; class Insecta; order Hymenoptera; family Torymidae; genus Torymus; species Torymus auratus. The sequence continues at coordinate 9,452 of UXGD01004881.1, forward strand.
ACACGCGCGATAACCATAAAAGTATAGCTCGAACAAACTCTATATGCGCATCCTCTGCTTTATATATACGATTAGCGTATAATCGAGACGAAAAACGAGGGTATAAAAAACCATGTCCCTCGCGAACTAGATCTCGCCTCATTGTTATCTCTCTAACCGCGGCCTGATGCTCACGTGCAGGGGAATCTCTCGCTCGAGACGATAATCCCTCGCGCTACTTCTCTGCTTCTGCTCCCGCGATCTCGCTCTCTCCACTCTTTTTCTCCTCCATTAGGGAATATACCCGCATGCGCGAGTAGTGTGTGGGCTGCCGGCATCGCCGCGACAAGAAAATCGCATTAAGGCGCTGGCGCGCGTTTGATGATCGCCGCACGTACGTGGCTCTATAGCGATCGCGATGCATTATGCCAAGCGAGAGAGACGCTATAGGCTTCCGATCGCTCGACTTCGGCGTGTGTGTGTGTATTTTCCATGAACCGTCGTGCACGGCCGCGTATAAGATGTTGTCGGGTTTACGGTGATTGCGCAAACTCGATGTGAGTCGGTCTTGAGAGAGCGAGAGGTGGTTGTCGATGATCGGTATAAGCCAAGCGTTATAAGCAGAAAGAGACGGTATAGGAGTCGAGTGTGTTTGATGTAATCTTTTGCGAATGGTTAAATGTATTTTTTGCCGTGTGCGCTCTATGGGTATAGATAAGGTAGGGTTTCGAGTTTCATATATTTTAGATGAATTAATTATTGAGTGTATAATAATGCAGGGAGCTGAGGTTGTCGTGTACTTTATGGAGGAATATTGAAATATAATGTGGGTAGAGGCAGAGAATTGATTTATCAATTTAATATTTTTATATATACTACATATATTTGTAGTTGTATAAGTTTATGATGATCCAGCTTGTACGAAAACCTTTACTTGTATTAGACTAATGTCAGGTGGTGAGTATAATTCAGCGTCAACGCGTATATGAAAACCTGGTAGACCTAGAGCATAGGTAGCAAAACCTGCTATGTCGGGATAGAAATCATCATGGCCGAAATGTCCCTATATATGTATATGTAAGCAATTATTAGAACCACAGAAAAGTTGATTGCAAACTATAATTGAATTTGTACCTTTTTTGGTGGACACTCCTTAACGCCAATCGTCGCTAATATGGGACCAAAAAAGTATTTATTCATCTTGTCATCGCAAACGTTCAGATCCATACCACCACCGATTGGCACTTTGTATTGACCAAAAGCACGACTGACAGCGCTTAGTTTTAACTTGAAAATCATTCATTATTAGTTGACCGATTCGATATCTTTAAGCTTTATTAAATCTTTGTTGGAAAATTATTAATAATTTAAAAACGAAATAATTTATAATGCCATCTTACGTAAACTACTTCTGGAAGATCTTTGATAAGGTCTACATTAAATCTTAAAGAATTCTCTCGGTCTTTATTGTAATTGATGGAAAAATCAAAAGTATCCTCATTAATATACGTTGTGTTAACAAATTCAATGTTTGTATCTTCAAATTTAATGATCCCATTTTCCTGAAATGAACGACTGAATGAAAGAGACAGTATAATAATTTTCATAAAATTTGAATAAAATTACTTACGATATCACAAACAAATAAGTGTAATAGGCTAAATAGCCATAACAACGACAAATGGGAATATGAAGACATTGCGATACGATTACAACGCGAGTTTAGTGTGCACTGAACGAACGATCACTTCTGATACAAGTGTAATATTACTTGCCTGGCCATTTGATTCTATACGTTACATAACCAATTTTTCTGAATGAAAAATCAAGTGACAGCAGTATAACAATAATTATACCTAATTTACTTTTGTTTGTATTTTACCGTAGCTCGTCTAAGACAATAAAATTAACTTCATATTGTCATTGCTAAAAAAACCATTGTTATTAATAACATATACGATTCTTTTCAACGAATGATGTATTAAATTTTATTATTAATTAACATTTACTAAAAAATAAAAAATAAGAAGTTCTCATCCGAAGCGCAAAAATATACCGATAAACACATCCGCAAAGCCACACAGTCGCGACCGAATCCCATTAACATGTATCTATAATTACGCCTTCCCCCGAGTATGGCACTTCCTCTCTCTCCTCGAACCGGTACTGTTATTTTCTCTTTTTATGCGCCGATCGTCGTCCGCTCGGCCGTATACGGGTTAATTAATTAGAGACGCGAGCGCGCGCGCGCATGCGTGTGCTTAATTCTAGTCAAATTAGCAGGTGATCGGGCGCGATTTCGTCCTTTCGTCTCTCTCGTTCTTTTATATATAGAAGGAACACGCGGCGGCCGAATTTATGGACGCGCTAAAATCTTCGCGCGTCATCTAACTTATTACAGCAGGAATAAACTCTTTGAGCCTCGATGCCCGCGGCGAAAGGCAGTAAGTGACTAATACCCGCATTGATGATTTTTTAAATTGGCTTTAAATTCAAGCTGATATCAGCGATAAAAGGCTGCAAAGTAGTAAGTTTATACCATTCGAATGCGAAATTTCAACGTTGCAGCGCGTGCAGCTCAAACGAATTTGCGAATATTCTGTATATAATACATATAACTGTATATAAATATACTTGAAATATCTTTTTTTTTTTCATATGCTTGTCCAAAAGCGCCGCATTATCATCCGCCTATAGATCGAGTATACAGATAACGCCGAAATGAAAAATGAAGAGTAATCTTAAGTTTCCTTTAATCGGTTCATTAAGCCGTCGCTCCTTATCTCCCCATCGGCGATGTAGGTAGGTATATATATATATTCGTCGTGTCGGGGCTTTTAAAGCTACATGGTTGCTGATAGATCAATCCATTAACGCCTCTGCTCAAGTGCGTCCAAAGATAGCAACGAAACCAAAAAAGAAAGATGGTTCTCATACAGTCCTGCTATATAATATACTCTGCATATAAAACCATCAATTTTTAAAACTTTCCAATTGCATTTACTCCAAGACAATATCACACACGTCATACAGTGTATAAGGTTGGCCTACATGCCCTCGCGCCTAGAACTAAACCATCGACATCATCGTCTCAATAAAGCCAACTCTCGTCTCTGGTTATAATAAAACGCCGGGCAAAAAGAGGAGCATCGAATCAAGCCTCGTCAGACGTCCTCTTTCTCTCGCACACACGCGGCTCTTACTTAATTATCCGAGCAAAGCCGCCGCCGTCGTACGCGATCTCTCACGACCTCCTACGCCAATATTTCCCTCCGGCCTGAGCGCACTCCACATATATATATACACGTACATGCACGCGAAGACAACCGCGCGGTACCGAAGGATAAGTTCGAGGAGAGATAGAGGGAAAGAAGACGGATAACGAGTGCACGCGAGAGAGAGAGGTATTTATAGCGCGCAGCATTGCTCGCACGACCAAGTCTCTCTCTCTCGGTTTTATTATCGTAATAACATTAAGGCGGCCGCTTTTGAAGAGTGGAGCAAGGGAGAGGAGAGAGACAAGTTGACGACGAGCGACTCGACGTATATACGCGGCGACGTTTTTTCCGTGGGCCGTTCAGTGAACGACCGAGCTCGCGTGTGTGTGTCTCAGGAGAGAGACTGAAGATTGGAGCGATAGAATTCGCTGCGAGAGTCGTCGCCTGTCGCTCCGCGTGTATGTCACTCTTCTCGAGCGAGCGCGGTTTCGAGCTTTTAAGGAATTAACGAAGGGCGCCTCGAGCGATTTTGTTTATGTGGAATCGCCGATATAATGGTTGTATACTCTCGGTCGCCGAGAATATCGTTAAGTAGAGAGGATATGGGTTTTTATATTATGATGATGATAGTGCCGCGTGTTATCGGATGCGAGCTGGAAATGAAGAAATATTTTTATAGCACTCTATAATACCCGAGCTGTAAACCGCGCGAGGTTATACAAAAATATATAAAATTTTGTTTGATTGCCGTGGATGATTTACAACGGTGTCGTAAAGATTAGCCTGTATATGGAATTTATATAGATAAAGTGTTATTGGTTGGCAAGTGATTGTCGCGTTGTAATAAGCGTGGTGCTATATGTTTCGCGCGTTGTTTTAGAGCATCGTTTCAATTTTAGGATCGATACGTGTAAGGTTTATTTTTAATGTAAATACGGTGTAAAAAATATCGTATAGTGGGTAATCAATCGTAACGTATGCATGTTATAGATTGATGAAATCATGCGTAAGAATTTCATTGATAGGACAATTCTATGTATATTATAATTTTAACAAAGTTCTTAAAAAGAAACAATACCCATACAACTTTCTCTTCTCCTCTTTTCTTTACCGTACAACAATGCGAAAAACTCATATAAACCTCGTGCACTGAACTCTCCTAATCACGTACCATTTTTTCCTCTACCAGCAACATTGTCTCAACTTCTAACATATCAACCACGTCACGAGCAAAGTCTTTTCACCCCGCACAACACGTGCGGATATACACAAACACACACGGCCTTTATAATACAGCTAGCATGCACATGTGTGCTACTCGCATATAGCTGGCTAGCGTTTTATCGTTCGCGCGACGGAGGAGAGTCGGTGAACGCTAGTCGGCGCATATATAGTGCAGAAAAAGCGCGTGCGAGTGAGAGAGAGAGAGAGAAAGATGAAGAGATAAAGAAAGGAAAGATAAAACAGCTGGACGAGCGGGCGCGCAAGGAGAAAGAGAGAGAGAGAGGGAATGATGGCTGACTTGATTACGAAAGAAGCCATTTTAGGGCCGAGTCTTAAAACTCTTTAACGACCGCGTGCGCGAGCGAGCGAGCATCCAGAAGAGGAAGAGAGAGAGGAAAGAGGCTGAATGAACGGTTAAGTCACGCTGCGCGCATTGTGTGCATACGCGCGTGCCCGCGAGCGAGTGCCTTTGTGTATGACTCTCTGTGCGCGAAGATGCATGCTCTTTTCTTTCATTGAGCCTGTCTTTTCTTTCATTGAGTGCAGGTATATATTATAACAATAGATCGAAGATTCGATGAACACGTGTTAGATGTCGGCTTCATTTTTTGTTCTTATTTAACGAATGATGGTGATCTTATGAGAGCGTATATATATGTTTAATTATATATATAGACCTGAAAATTTTTTAAAATTATTATGAAGTAGTATGTGAGCCTTATAGTACAGGAACAAATTAATTACATAAAATGTTAGAGCGCAGCTAAAATTTCTCAAAGTAATATACAAGTCTATACTACTTGTATACACTTGCTTCCGTTTTTATATAAGCCAAAAATTGTGCAACGCTAATGGACTTCTCGGCTCTATACCGTGTATAAGCACACATTTATAACGAAAGAATTCTATGTAGATGTATTATGGAACATTCCCAGGCGCAGCGTGAATTTTTTGCAAAAAGCTCGCTGCCACCGCCAGAGAGATAGATCTCCGTGAGAGTGGTACACAGATACACTACACGTGCCAGCAGCCATGCACGGTTACAAAACTCAAGGAGCCCCCTTTTATCTAATCATTTTGGTCCGTAAAAGGATACACGGCATTTTTATAAAATCTAATTAAAATTACTCAACGATCAAAAGGTCGAATTAAGACGCCGTAATTAAAAAAAAGAAGGTGGACGCGTGCGGAGCCAACGTATAGGTATATAAAGTCCGAACGTAATAGTTTTATCGCTCGACGTTGATGGATCGGGCATACCGCGTCAAAAAAGTGCTCGTTATTTGTTACAAACTTGCAAAAGCCCGTGGTACATACACACGTGCCATTCCATTATAGCTCGTACATACATGCATTAGACACACGTAGTTACGTTAAATAATTAACCAACAAATTATAAGACACTTGAAATTATTAACGTTGGTTTCACACGATCAGCGTAAACGTGCGGCAAATTTACACACCGCGGGCTGACAAAAAAAAAATTAATCATTTCATCGAAACAATTTCCTCGCTCATCACACGACGAAAAGAAAGAAACGACAGACCCTCTCCCGACGATTATACATCCCTCTCCCCGCGCTCGTCGTCGTATGCATCATAAAGTTCCTCGGGGCCCTCGTACATACACATACACACACACATATACGCGAGCGTAATTACCCGCGTGACTCCTTGCGGCGCGCGCTAATTGATCGCCCGCGCGCGCGCGGCGCGTTTCATCGTCATGGCGGATACATAATTATTTTCCCTCGCGCTGCACGGCTAATTGCGCGCATTATTATACTTCTGCCTGGACTTTCATCCTCCTCTCTTTTTGCGAGGAGACTGTTATCGCGCGCACGATGACGGAGACGAACCGCGCCTGGCTTTCTTCAAGGCAGAGGAGGAAAGTATTTTTTTATATATACGTGTATTATTTGGAAGGGTGTATATGTGACAGTTGTGTTATACGGCGGTCGCAAAAATTTGTCGCCGCTATTATAGCGGGGATAGAGGG
>UXGD01004882.1:0-15868 GCA_900474315.1 Torymus auratus
ACAGTACACTCTCCTTGTGAAACCCAAATACCAGGATAGACTACCAAAAATCGATCGAAATGCAAGAAATCATGTCTTGGACGCGGTAAATCGTGTTTGTGACCCCGTCACTGCCTTCGATGCCAAATTAGTTTGAGGAATCTAATTCCCAATAAATTGGTAGTAGTTTTTGCTTTAATTTTGATACATTTCGTAGAATTGCATTCGATAAAGAATACCCAAATAAGTAGCTATTTATCATTAAAAAGTTTTTAAGCAGATGCCATCATCTCTATCAATTATAACTACACTCTTTTCCGCAATATATTTTTTTTTTTGCTCCCAAATTTCCAGACCCACATTTATGCATCACACGAGTTTACAGCAGCCCAGAAACCACCTGTACAACACAATTCAAACGCGACAATTAATTAAGAGCTAGATGCTCGTTAGGATGCCTCTCTTTCTCCCTCTCGCTCTCTCTCTCTCTTACTCTCCTTCAATCCTAATGAAGCAATGCCTAGATTAAAATCGATCCTTTCGTCACGTGCACTATGTACACACATACAGACACACATCTCGCGATGCACCCGCGCAACGTGGGCAACCTGTACAACAAGCGCGCGTCCTCTCACTCTATGAAATAATCATCGCGCGACATCGTGTACCCGCTCTCCACACGTTATATATGTACACACAACTGGCCGTGATTTTCCCTCGATCGACTGTATACCGCGGCGCGCTAATTATATACGCGGACAATTAAGCGCGAGCTCGCGCACGCGCGACTTTATGGTGTACACATCAACGGAACCCCGCGGGGGCATCAGCACCAGCCACCAGAGACATTACGACCATCGCTCTCCTTCTGCATATACATATATCTGCCATCAGGAATCTCCGCTCGCTGCCGTACTTTTTTTTTGTTTGCCGACCGATCGCCATATCGCGATCTCACAATGTCGAGCCCGCGCCGTGGCCGTAAAGCGTTCACCCACTTTTTGCGAAATTTCCATACGGCGGCGAGGAGAGCACCGTTGCGCGCGTTTCTTGCGCTCGCTCGCGACTCTTTTCGTCCTCGTCGTCCGCTTTTTTCCCCCCGAGCGTCCTGGCGTTTCCGCAATCTTCGTGTGAGCAGCGGCGGCGGCGCGAGTTTGTTAGTAGCGCGCGCGCGGCCATTAGCGTCGCAGGGGACGCTTTACGAGCCGGTTTTTCATGTCCCTTAGACCGGAGTTATGCATCTAATAACTCGCGAGGAGGTCTCGATACGCGCGCATGCGGTGCACATTTATATATGCAAGAAAAGTCGCCTTAATCGAGGGAAAGCCTGGGGAGAGCCGCGCCGCGCTCCGATGAGTCATATATGTAACGGAAAAGATATATAAGATATTTTCATTTGCTTGAACTTTTTTTTTTGTAAAGAAGATGTTGGTATATGATGGCGTGAAGGATTTTTGTAACGTCTTGGAGTTGCTGACGGAGTGCCTTATTTGGGCCTTGCACTGCTCTCTATCTTCTGCATACCTAATAGTGATTCTAGATGAATTTACGAGAAGCCTGCACTGACTATATACAACGTCAGCGTGATGCCTTTCTGCTGTACACTCGCCGCGTCGTTGAGTTTTTGCCACGAGCCGTAATTTTCTTTGTCACTAATGAGTATTAACAGGGAGGTGAAAAAGAGGATCGGAATTTATGGGTCAAAAGTATAAATGTCAAGTTTGGCGCGCTTAGATTTTCACAAAGCCATATACCGATGGTTATCATAATTTGGTTATACAGTCTATTAAAGTAAAACATTTTACCTATTTTTTTAGGCGTAATTGAGATCGGTGTATTTTATACTTATCAAGTTAATTATAATTGCAGTTACTTAAGTATGAACTATTAAGGAAATTAGATGAGTGCTTAAACAGTTATACCCTTATCTTCGTAAATTCTTTAATGCAAAATTTATTGAAAACTAATGGAATTCGTATAGATTAGCTTCTATGTATAAGGTATGAACAAGTGATAACTTTACTTCAATGATACGCGACGTGTAATCCAAAGTTACTTAATTAATAAAGTTGAATTAAAATTTTTCAATTTCAAGTACTATATATTTCGCAAGCATTAAACTAAACGCTACTTTATATAAATTTATTCCTAATGTGGAAACACTTTACCGCAACTCTGCATTACCGCGCTAAAAATTATAAATTCATTTTTCCATTTCTATTTACACTTCCTATATACACGAAATATTTATCCCCTTGTAGCTCTCGCGTTACAAAATAAAAATCAATCTTCAAATTTTTTCGCGCGCACATACTGTAACAAGAGAAACACAAATGTCCGCAGCTACAACAACACCGACACAATGACAAGGAAGTCGACATCATCCTCTGACCTCTCTCTCTCTCCCTCTTGCACACCCTATCACCATTTGCATCTCATTCTCCATCACATCACATCTCGCGAGATAACTGCAATCACCTCGCACACGCGTCGTACACACACTTTCCACACGCGAAGACAATATTAATTCCGTAGTCTCGCGCCACCCGCAAAAGGCGACATACCAACATCTGCGACGCGCGCGCGCGATTATTCGCGAGTTTTCTAGCGCGCTCGCGCGTACGGTATATACACCTCTCGCACGCACCTATCTGCACTCGCTCATCTCTCACGCGCGACGACGCTCTTGAATTACCATACCCGCCGGATTATCTTTCGGGGCGATGGGGCGCTCGGGCAAAAAACATCTCCATCGGCGCGCGGGCACCGCGGGGTAATCCGATAAGCGAATTAAGATTAGAGGGCGAGCGAGCGAGCGGCTCTCGTCAAAAGGTACTCTATACGCGCATTTGCATATCGTCGGTGGAAGAGACGCGCCGGTGACATGGGCCGTCGATCGTATGGAGGCGCCCTCGAGGAAAATCAAGAGAAGATGGACGTGCGAGTGAAGCGTCATGGGGCGGGATGGAAGAGAGGGTTGATGTTTATTTTTGCAAGGGAAGGAAGAAAGGTGTATGTGTATGGATGGATTTTTACCCCGGGAAAACGGGTTGGCGTCGTGACGAAGGTTCCGTATTTTTACATCAGGTGCTCAGTCTGACGTGGGGCACGTTTTTGTTTTATTTTTAAGCGTTGGCTTTGTTTTAAGTATATTAAAGAAGATGTATGAAGTATATTGAAGGACCATCATCGTTCGTGATGATAAGTTGAGAAATTACAAGACAAGTTTTTATCTTCAGATTTGGAAATCTATTTTATCCAATACGGCCTAATTGGCTGCATATAATTGTGATAATAGTACTCATTTGTATATCAACTGTTTGCATTCAAATTTATTCTTGCTCACATGTTCTTTACGTTGTGCATGCGCTACTGCGCAAATGTAAAATTAATTCCTTTTGAAGTAAATTATTTTCAAACTATCACCATAATAGAAATAAATCATAAATTCTTTCGCCTTTTTTCCGCTCAAACCGCCATTCCAGGTCTTACATATTCACATGCCAATTTAACTCACAATACCACGTTATTGACCAACCACGTGCAAAGTACGTTATTGTCAGAAACCTCGTCTATTATTAAAATCAGCGTAAAAGTACTGCGGCAGCTAGTCTCGGACAAACGTATGCACACGCACATCTCTTTATTCGACCCACTCCATCCATCAGCGCTTAGTCCGGCACTCACCTTCCAAAACAAGCTGAAAAAAACCTACCTCGCGCCATTTCCCAACGATTTGCATTACAATCCGCACGCATCAATGAATGCATAAAGAGCATTGAAAATTTGCGCAACATTCGAAACTCGTCTAATCCCAAACTTGCTCCGCGTGCCTATGCGAACGCGCGCACTTTCGAAACCTTGCCTCTCTCTCTAGACCACAATCGCGAGTTTTTGCGTCCATGAGTTTGTGTCTATATAGCGCTCATCGGTCCAAGTCTCAGCGACCGAAGGATGTCACAAGTCAGAGCGGACGTTCGGCCCCGCGCTCGCAGGCAATAAATTCAGCGCGTTGCATGCGCTCGCGCACACGTGGAAGAATTAAATATTCATCGTCCTCTCCTCCGTACGACTCTGTTAGAGCGCGCGCTCGATTTATACGTTTAACGAGCAAGGGAGAGAGAGAGAGAGAGAGAGAGAGAGAGAGAGAAAGCCATTTGCATCTCGTAATACAGCCCGCGGAGACATCGTGCGTGTAGAGCGCCGTATGAGGGTCAGCTGTGTGCTCTGCCAATGGTATCCTTTACGAGCGCGTGCGGGAACTGGACTTTCGCGCGCATAAGAGAGAGAAAGAAAGAGAAGAGATTGGTGAACGAGGAAACGGAGGTGCATGTGGGATGCAGTGCATTCGAGTGGAATTCCATAAATTATGTCGGGCTGGTTCCGAGATTATGAGGGGGAGTGTGTACTCTCTCAGGGGTATATATGGCCGAGAAAGTCGCGGTGACAAATTTAGAATCGGGTGTGTAGGTGGCGGAGTTTAATTTTAGGCGTTGTGTAGCTCTCGAGGATCGTGGAAATTACGATCTTGGGGATAAAAAGTTTCTTAAACAAATGATTGAGAAAGGTGGGTTTTTATATGATATAAAGATGTGAGTAGTAATAGATCGAGTACCACAGACATCAATATCTAGGATTACTTCTTTTACATCAATATCTAGGATTACTTCTTTTACCTTATCTCAGAATCAAAATGGCAAACGACTCTTATCTTTAAATCCCAGTAAATTTTAGAAAGTCTGTAAATTAAAACTCTTTTCTGTCAATTAAAAAACGTGAGAAGCAAATTTTCAAACTTCAAAGTCAACGATATTTCTGCAAACAACAAAAATCCGCGACTATGTATATGAAAACTGTCGAATTATTACACTTTCACTATAGCATTAACACATATACTTTCAATGTACAGCTCTCTGTATAGATCATTTTATAAAGCCTTTACACGCATGATTTAAATTTTCACCATAGCTGTAATTACAGTATTTTCGTTCGGTTCCGCAAGTTTCGCAATTTATCTCCTACTGGTAGCAACATATTATGCGATCAAAGCCATTACCATTTAATCTATCCTAAATTATGGCCATTTTTCATTACCATTCTCGCGCTTGAAGTGAAAACCGAAGTATAAGAAAACTTTTAAACTTCGAGGATATTGTATATTGCGCAACTACACACTGATAACAGCTTATTCTCTCATTCAACGAAATTAACATGTAAATTTAGTAACGAATCAATACGACCAATCATCGATTCCCATGCCGACTTCATAGCGAACACCGATTTCCTTACCACCATCTCACGCAAAACAAGATACGCGTGACATATTATTAAAACGTCTCCTATGTACCGCAGCACAGTCACACTGCTCCGGACAACCAACAAAAAAGGCTTGCACATACGCGGGACACACGCTCGGCGAAGAAAAAGCTAATTTCCCACTCGCGCTTGGAGCAATTTGCAGCGACCCACGGGGCTCGCTCATCAATTCGCGATCGGGGGCCTTATACACACGCGTGTATATATATGCCCGTACCCATACCGGCGGCGGCGGCCGTTAAAGTGGAACGTAAATCGATTAAACATGCGTGACTTTAGCGTTCGCGCGCGCGGGCACACACCGGTTATGATATCTCTCGGCGCGTGTCGTATATACACATATACAGACACGCAGTGCAGTATGCACGCACCAGGCTGCAACTCTCTTAAATGCATATGTGTGTGTGTGTGCTGCAAGCGTACAGAGCTCGGTTGCGCGCAGATAGACAGGATCGCGGGTGAGCGAGCGTGTGGCGCGGCGCGACCTTCGGATAAATTAGATAAGCGGCGCGAAAGTGTCACGTTCCCACGATAGACGAACACGGCTCTCTCGCGCGGGCCGCGCCGCGCGCTTGCGCGCTCTCTACTCCCCCCCGCGCGCTTGCTGCTGCACCGAGCAATGAATTTACGAACGCGTCCACCGCGCCGCAACTCCGTGTCACCCATTCGTTCCTTCCTTCACGTATAAACTGTCCTCTCTCTCTCTCTCTCTCTTGCATACGTGTATACGTAAGCGCACGCGTTGTCTATAGACGGTGGTTCGACTGGCGAGGCGAGCATTTACCTACGTATAAGGATAGAGCCGAACCCATACGACCGAGTGTCTGTGGATGTGTGTGTGTGTCGGCGGTGGTTTTGCGATAACCGGGTAAAATGCTCGTAAATACGTCCGCGTACACGACGTAGGCGACAGGCTCTCCTACGCTGCGTATATACGTATATTGAGAGGTTGTGCATATATATGCATGCGGGAAAGAGAGAGTGTAAAAGAATGTCTATGGGAGGGAGAGAGGAGTGATGAGGAAGCCTCGAATGAAAGAGAGAGTCTTTGACATTGGATATTAGACGTTGTTTATTGCGTCTGCGTTGCATGCGAGTGAGCGTATGCACAGGCGCAAGTATATATAGACGCGCAACATGGTGGACGCGGAGGTAAGTGAAAAGTAGAAAAGTCGCCAATTTGCATGGTAATGAGCGTGAGGCCGCGAGAGCGCTTTATGAATGTTGATACAGTTTAATTTATTCCACGGGGAAGTGTCGTGCGCGCGTACGCTAACTCAACGCGTTTCTGCAAATATTTGCATTTCAGTGCGAGGAAAATAGTCGTACGGTGGTCAGGTCGTCAATGGGACTTTTTTTGTTATGCGGTGGCGTGTGGATCGGTTGGTGAATGAATTCTTTAAGAGATTTATCGAATTTACGGCGACTAGTGGGAACGAGTAGCGCGATACGCGGGGTCGTTGACGACAACACTCTATTTTTCACCGCAATTATACTGGGTGATGCTATGGTTATAGAGACGTATTGATGTATGGAAAGTTTATTGAGAAAGTGAAAATATATAAATTCGCCTAAGCTCCATTTTATTGGCAAATTTTATTATTTCAATATGTCGGGAAATAATTTTATATGGCCAATTTATAGCTTCCATAAATTCAAACCGGCGAGATTATGACAAGTTTTTATGTAAAAAAAATTTGGTCATATAGAGGATTAAACCTTTATCCTTAAAAATGTAATCGTCACCTTACAACCCGATTCCCTATAAAATAAAGAAAAAACAAGGGAGAGAGTGAAACGTACAAGCGGAAAACGTGTACGACGAGATCACGCGGTGACTATTCAGTTTTGCGCGCGCTCGGCGCGCGGAATATAAGACGCGGAAGGGAAAAATGAGAGGCCCGGTCGCACGGGGCGACGACGCGCTTTCTCTCGCGTCGTCGTCGATGTCGCGAAAGGCGCGCACTCGCGACGACTTGACTGACTGACCTTACGCTCCGCGTTTATATGTAGGTACAGCACGCTCGTATAAGTACGCGACGTCTGTATAATGCGCTCGAGCGCGTGCTGCACCCGGTGAAAAAGCCCGCGTGCGAGCCTAACAAGCGTCACGGCTCTTGTTTGAGGTCTGCGGGTATATTTTCTTTGCTGTTGTTTTGCGCGCTGCTCTAATAGGGAATTATTTACAATTTAATCGGGTAAGTGTTTTCACGATTGATTTAATTTATAATTTCGCTGAATGTAGTGTTTATTTATTGTTGTGTTATTGGATATCAACGTTTTTTTGTTACATTACTTAATTAGCATTTTTGCTCTCATTAATTTTTCACTTAAAAATATTATTTTTAGTAATTTTCTTATCAATGTCAATCCAATGACTCTTAAACAAAACCAGGCGCCTCTCATTATTTTAAAAATTATAAATTTCAACCCATTCCCCATCAAAAGAAATCAGCAAACGAGGGCGCTCTCAATACACCACGGCACTTCAATTCGCTCCATCATATCGCGCAAAAATCACCTACAAATCTCTCCACTCGAGCTCTTTTGTATATCGTACCCGCACAACTTCTCTTCCGACACTCGCTCCTATAATAATAACACATCCGCAAAGCGGGCCGGCACTCTCCCGTACTTATAAGCGTCACGGGGTCAATTGCTCCCCGTGCAAGTGTCACGCGACGAAAGAACAATCGGCCGCTGACAATAGGAGAGAGAAAAGCGCAGTCGCACGCGCGGCGAGCGACTATATCGATTATAATAGAGCGACAGGTCGGCGAGCCGTTAACCGCCCCACGTCACGTGTCACGCGCGCGCGGAAGCTGTGGCGCCGATGAAAAGTGGCCGTGTTTTCTTGGCTTTCGTGACAAAGTGATGTCGGGTTCTTTTTTGCCCCCGGAGTCTGTGGGCAGAGAGAGCTATTCTTAGACTCAATTACCGCACGAAGGTGTATCGCGTGGAGAAGAAAGAGGTGAGGGAAGTAATCTGTAAGAGGAAATTTTGTCGTTGCAGGTATAATATTTTGTATACGAAGGTTGTGGTGAGAAAAAATTCTTCTTTGATAGTAGATCCTGAAAGATAAATGTTGATAAACAAATTAACGTTATCGCTGTATTACTTTTTGACTGAAAAAGTCTGCGCTATGTACTGTGATCTCAATGGTCTGACCAATTCTGTTACTACTTAACAATCGTATTTTATAGCATTACATAAGTTTTTCCACTCAATATTTACCATATTTTCATTTTAACATGAAATCAAGATTTTACTATACTCTCTCAACCGTATATTCAAAAATATAAAAAAGAAAACCCCTGTCGCGTCTCAATTCGGGAAAGTATAGCTATCCGCGGCAAACGGCACTTTCAACCCCGCAAAGAAAAACTCCCTAATAGCCTCTCGACTTCCTCGTCGCGTCGCGCGATTATTTCCCACTTGCATACACTACCACACCGCTCTCTCATACACACACACACTTATATACCCGAGGAATTAAGCCTTCGAGGTCTCATGCGCTCGCCTCTCTTTCTCCCGGTCGCGACGACGACGACGACGAGGACGTTAAGAGCCGCGACAAGGCGTTACGATTCTGTCAATGCGCTAACGGTCCGCTCTCGCTTGCCTCTGCATCTCCGGCGCGCATCGCGACTCACTCTACTCTACTCTCGCGGGGAGTAATAGCGTGACGCGTCTGCTCCTCGCGCGCACACTGCCCGATTCAAACGTCAAGATATCGGCCGCCGCACGGAGAGGAACAGCCGCGAGAGAGCTGCCATCCCTGCCGATAGATTGAGCGCTGAATTATTCGCGGCACTTATCTCCTCGTAAAATCGACAATGCCCCGCGCGCGCGAGGAGACGTGGCATTAAATTATCGGGGCCGACGAGCTTGATAGAATGAGAGATAAAGAGACGTTTCAGCGTCTCGCTGTCGCGCAAGGTCGTCACCATGTGCGTGTGTGAGGGGAAAACATATGTGAGGACGAAAAATGCGTGAGGACGGGTCGAAGGATGAATAAGGAGAAACTGAACGAGCGTGTGGGAGAGATAAGGATTTCGCCGGTTGTTTTGTTATTGAACGGCTTATTTTGTAGCGAGGAGAGACAGCGAGGTATAGGATGTATGGATGTGGGACTTGGCTTGGAGGTGAGGCTAATAAATTTCCCGCGGCGACGTGTGGGGTTATCGATGAACGGAAATTTTACTGTTTTTCTGAGCTAAATGATTTTCAGGGCAATATAGCTGTAATGGAATATGCTGAGTTATCGGTGAGCGATGATGCTGGATTTTCAGTAATATCGTTCAACCTTTTTATTGTTCTATAACCCGCATGAAAATTGAAACTATTAGGTAATATGTTTAAAAATCATATGGCTTATGTACTACCAGTGATATATTATGAAAACTGAAATGATTTTGACTTTTTAATTGAATATGTCTAAGAAGTAATTAACACCGCATGTAAATCGTATAAAATATCTTTCTACTTAAAAAAAAACATAAGTTTTATTTCGTTTTTTTATGTAAGAGAATATAACATAGTTTCATTTGCTTTAGTAAACATAAATGTTCATACAGAATACGACGACACTGCAAGACAGATTGCTTATACTACATGAAACTTTTTCAAGCACCGAAGTGCATCGTTTAGCTGCGATCTTAAATAGATAAAGAATTTCACATACTTTTTGTTGCATTTTACGGGAGTTCTACTAAACTCTAACAAGAATAAGAAACACAATTATTTTTGCTGCACATGAAAATTAAAAATGAAAGACATGTATGTGTAATTTATCAAAAAATTATGCAATAGCTAACATAGACATCTGCATCACTAATATATTATTATAAATAGGTTCTATGTTAGGCTACAGTTATTACTTTTTGAAATAAAATTAAATAACGATGAAAATTTAACATTTCAAATATTTATTTATATCAAGAGCACAGAAAATTTCCATTCAGATTGCAATAAAGCATAAATCATGCAATCAGCAGTTTTTCCTTTAATTACATCGAGGCTATTTTCTTTAAGTACATTTCACGACACCGTCGATCGACCTAAAAATAAACCGACAACACGAGTGTAACGCAAGAGACGCGATACAAGAGCCGCGGAATGTCGAGTGCGCGCGTTACAGGCTTGCAACGCGCGCGCAGTCACCATCAAACGCCAGTCACGAGCACAAAGAGCGCGACGCGCGTCGTCGCGTAGTCTCGCGTCGTGTACAAGACCGATTTGATGTTTCGATTATCGTTTCTTTCAGGAAGGCGCCAGACGTCGTATATACGCGCCTCTCTCCATCGAGAGCGAGAGTGGCTGCGAGACAGACTCGTTATAAGTATATACGCGCTGCACACACAACACGTGACACGTGCGGAAAAGGAACGACATGACCATGGCAAATGGTCGATGAGTTTATCCTCTCTCTCGTTCGCGTCGCGAATGCAATTTCACGCGACGATATTGGGACTTTGTTTAATTTCCCTCGATCGAGACGTGTGCGCGCACGCTCTTACTCGGGCATAAATTTTACTTAAGAGATAAGAGTTTCGAGGTGTGGTTTATAAGCGCGGCGCATGATTTATCGCCAATACAAATTAAAATACTAATTTATGAACTTGAAAATTTTATAGCTCGATCGCGCGAGGAGCGTGGATTCGTTATTTATGGGCGACTCTCTCTCTCGCGGAGAGATGGCGGCAGCGATGTTTGAATTTAGCGAGCGAGCGCGCGCGTGCTCACCCATTAGCGCGACTAATTTTGTTTAGATTTATATAGGACCTTTGCTGCGAAAACTCTATGTGTGTGTTCGTCGTGGGTGCGCGTGGTACCGCGAGATTGGGACGTTGTTGTTGTTACGTTGCAACATGGTGAAGCGGGGTAAATGAGTTATGGGTTTCACAAGAGAACCGAGCCGATAATTGAGCATGGATAATTGTACGAGACGGAAAATATATTAACTAATTAATTTAGCAATTTTAGTTTTAGTAGGCGCAGGGTATATAGTTTGCAAAACGGTGTACCACTAGCCTGTGAAGTAGAATTCTTATACATATAGTATTTTCGTTGATTACGGATTATAATTAATTTAACATCTGAACAAGAACGTATAATCACATTTTCAAAAGTATATATAATTTTTTCAGATTTCTTAAGGCCATGTGAAACCCAAATTTCAATATTTTAAATCAACATTCAAATATTTATTTGGAAAAAGACTTAATGGAGACTTTTAAAACATATAAAGTTTATGAAGATATTGCATCTAAATATTACATATAAGTACAAATTAATGTATCACACAATTTTTTCATGGAAAGGTGAGCCTAGCAAAATAAACTCAAAACATTAGCCGTACACACGCGCTATCAGCCTCCCCATTTCCCCGTCCGTCTGCCGTCAGTATAAATAATCACCTTTGATCAACGGCAGCCGCCTCGCGAATTAATACTCCGCCATTAGCATTCCGATAAATTCGCGCGCGGCGCATTAATATGACGCAACCACTCTCTCTCAGCTTCCGCGACTTTATCCTCTGCACGCGTGCGACTTTTAAGCTACCGAAGTCGCACACGCGACTAACGACTCGCTCCACTTTGCCTCTCTCGCGCTTGCACTCTAACGAATCACGGAAATCCCTAACAAGCCGTAAAGAAGTAACGGGCCGCGTATTTACGGCGACGGTGTCGCGCGGATGATCTAAATAGGAAGCGCACTTGCGCGACGTCCAGCCGCGTGTAGCTGCTATTAACGTGGCGGCCGCTATAGAGAGCCGCTACCTTTAATTCAGCCGGCCTTGGTGTGAGCTCACCCCGCGGGCGATATCGGCTAATGGCGGTTTTCCACGCGCGACGACCACGAGGGACGGGAAGATGCGTGCAATTAACGCATTTGCGTGAGGAAGAGAGAGAAGGAGGATATAAGCGAGTGGCTCGTCGGCTACAATTTGTTGCAGTCTTATGTAAATGCAATTATTTTCAGTGTCAAAAACGGTCGGGGGCCTGTAAGTTCCGCAGGTGTGTATGTGTGTGTGCTGCGGGTACCGTTGATGACTTAAGTTGTGGCCCATTCACTGCGAGGCTCTGTATGCTGCAGAAACATCGATGTATACAGTGTATAGGAATTTTGTTAATAAAGAAATATGACTTTGTCGTTTGTCTGTAAGAGAATGTAAGTGCAAATTAGAGGAACGTCAGAAATATACTATACCATTGGATGTATAAATTTTTAATTTTAAAATTATTTCAGAAATATTTCTTAATTTGTATTGCATTCCGGGAATTATAAATATTACGTTACTATTTGATTATTTGTAAATATTAATGTTTATGTTGTACCTGCATTGAGTTGTCACACTTACAAAGTATAGAAATTTATGCAAAAGTTATCGATACTTACATTTTCATTTAATAAGAAAACACTGATTGAGAATTATTTCATTTAAAATTCAACGGTGGAAAAATATTTGTAATATGATAAGAATTACATGGCAATCACTTTCCATTTCTCACAATTTTTTTTATAGAATATTGTCCGACTAAATCCTTGAACCCTTTTTCATTTGTATTTGTAAACTATTAAATAAGATTAACCATTATTATCATAAATATATTTATCAATATACACTAATTTTTCTTATCGAAAAATGCATCTTCAGATATAACCACTATCGATATGATTTCTGTTCAGCCTTTAACAATACCTAGAAATCACTTTGAAATTAATAAAGTCACGACGACATTCAGTCATCCCGATCGAGAAAGCTTTCAGCCCGATAATGAATCGCTACTAAACAATCGTTTCGCAAAACGATGACTCCACATAATGATGTCATTACTATTCTCATGTTTATAACGCCTGAGAATATCGCGTCGTGATTCACTCCGTACAACGCAGCCGATTCTGCATCTGAGAATAAACTCCCATCTCACTGTATCCACTCCCCTATTAGTTGTATAAAAAAAAAGTATCACTTTGCAAATAAACAGAATTTCTAAGCCGCGTGAATATCGGGTAACCCAATACTCACGCGTGAAATTCCTCCTCGTATATACACGGGGCGACGATTTCACGCATCGGTCTATGCACAGAAAATCGCGCAAAACGACTGCATTGCGCGGAAGATTCAGCTTTTCTCTCTCTTCCTCTCTTTCTCCGCCTACGCGCGGACACGCTTGACAGCTGTCACCTACCTCGCCGGTGCGACAAGACTCGCGCGTGATTCATGCCCCGTGGGGGGCACACACATACACACACACAGCGCGCGGCAGCAGCGACCTCCTGTCAGGGCCTCTCGCGTCCGCGTCGTCTACTCTTCCTTCTCTCTCTTTCTCCTTCTCGTCTTCTTTTTGTTGCAGCGCATACCTCGGGTGACACTCGGCCGCAGCAGCAGCCGCAGCGAGATTTAATCGCGGAGTAAACGGAATATCTTGTCTCCGCGAAAAAAGGACGTGCGTGCGAGGATGGACGTTGAGTGCTGATGGTATATAGTGGTGGTGCGAGACTTCGAGGTAGATGACGTCAATTTCTTTCAGATCGGAGCGGAAAAGTGTAATTGGATTTGGTTTTCTTGTTTCGTGATGCAATTTAAGACGCCGTGTTTTTAAAAATCAACTTAAAGGATTAAACGCATATCTTACAAGTATATTACATCTGTAATATAAATACTAATTTTATTTTAGTAGCACGTGGGTAGTTCATCGATAAGATTAATACATTGATTGATGATTTAAACATCCATAAACGTTTCTGTTTCCTATTAGATGTTTAATTAACGAGTGCTCCAATTCGTAGGAATGTGAGCACACAAAACGATTGTATCGGCAACCATCACCAGACGCTTAGAAACCAATTTGTCTTTGCAGCCGAATTGTCAATAACCTCGGGAAAAAAATAGCCAAAGAAACGGTAACAAATTCGCTTATCTCCGAACCCTTGCTATCCTTCCCATAAGCAAAAAGATCCGTCGAGCAAGAGTACATCATTTCTCATTCCTCGTGCGCATACACGCAATATACCCGCCCCTCATCCATCTACTCGTCACTTCCGGAATGACAAAAACCTCCTGTACGGCGACGGTGACCTGGCATCTCGTGAGCGAGCAGCAGAGAAAGGGACACACACACACACGGATGGACGAACAAGAAGACTGAAGAAAGAAAAAAGGTAAGTACGACGCGGACAACGAGATCGAGACATTGACTTTACGGACTAATCGTGGCCTGAAATCTCGCGCGCGCGTGCGCTTGCTCAGCTATATCGATCATGCTCGCCGACTCACTTCATATACACATACAAGCCTCGCGCTGTGTTGTAAATCGGCCGACGACAACGACGACGACGAGGAGGAGAATGCGTCCTCGAGCGGGAATGCCGGGGCGCGACCTTCGCGAAGGATGTTGCAGACTCTGGTGCACGACCTCCCGCGCGTGTTCGCGCTGTGCCTACTTTACGTTCGTTAAAGAAGAGTATATAGGGAAGAGAAAAAGATAAGCATGTGTAGTGTGCCCTTGTCATGGTTAATGGGATTAGTTTGACGCAGTGACACAGCGCGGTTGCATAATTGCAGCTTTGTTCGTGAAACTTTTTTACCTGTTCCGCGCGTGTCGTGTTAGATGTAGTGTGTGGTGAACAGGACATTAGCTAGCTGCGTTGGCATTTGCTTTAACTTTCTGACCGTGGCTTTATATATTTATTATGAAACGTTATGTTAGTTTTCACGTGAATATTGAATACACATTATGTAAAAAAATCTCTAGAACCTTTGACTTTTGAAATTCACTTTACTTTTTCAATTTTTTTGCTGCTGTTAGTTTAGCTTGCGAAGCACATAAATGAGACAGGTGTATCATCTTCAATTTTCACGTAGAAAAATTTTGAAAACGTAAATATTTTGACACTTTTTGCATTCTTTGAATTTAGCGTAGGTGGCACACTAATTTGGATTACAGGTCTGGTTTTCTACGTGAAAATTGAAGATGATACATCCTGTCTCATTTATCTGCTTCGCAAGCTAAACTAACAGCAGCAAAAAATTGAAAAAAAGTGAATTTCAAAAGTCAAAAGTTCTATAGATTTTCCTATATATACTTAGATGAATTAATGTTCAGTACAATGGTGGAAATGGTTAAATTACTCTTTCTTGATTTCATTGACGAACGGCCATAACAAACTTTCTTAATCAAGATGATAACAAACTTTCTTAATCAACTACAGAGGGTTCCAGAGCCTTATAATTTTTCCGAAGAAACGGAGTACCAATTGAGTAAAATAGAGCAAGCTTACAAGCTGTAAGATTGCTCTTGCTACTTAAGGGTCTGTCCAGCTGTAAGCTTTCAAGGCGTGGTCTTACAAACTATAAGCTTGCTCCATTTTACTCAAGCGATAGGTTTTCCGAAGAAACGGAAGAGCATGCGTTCGTTACCTTACATATCCGCTAAGGCTGCACAATATAGCAAGATTAATTTTGATATTGTATTGCCTTATCCCAATATTCAAGACAATAATCGATACAATATTTATATACAGTTTTCGATACAATATCAAGATTGTAGTGTCAAGAATGTAAAGA
>UXGD01004883.1:0-15865 GCA_900474315.1 Torymus auratus
ATGTTGATTTTAAGTAAAAATGCTTCCATTTGATTAACATGTTAACCAACGAAGTTGGCCTATTTTCTAGCAGGGCTGAAGCAGTAAAATATCCATGGTATAAGATGATGAAAAACATTTGAAATAATCTTTTTTCTTGGCAGTAGAGAAATGGAGAAGAGCATCTCAAAGTAAGTACAGCAGAATCAAAAGTGTATGTAACCCTTAATGCCAGGTGCGAACTTTCTATAAAAATTTGCTGCTTTATACGGATGGAATCCTACAGCGATAAGAGATTTGAATTGCGAATATTGAATAACTAGCATTTATGGAGAAGTAACTGTTTTTTTACCATCTTTCTCTTAAAGATTGTTTCCGTAAATTATAATACACATAAAATTTGGCCCTACTACATCCAGAAAGCGCTTCGAACCGCATCCCCAAGCCAGGAACGCTTATATACAAGCCGCAAAACCTCTGCTCCAAAATGAAGAAATCATTGCAGGTTTATAACCAAGGGCGAGACGCGGAATCCGCCGATTAATTCCAGTCTTATATACGCATCGGCTGGACACACGGCCTGCATCCGAAATCGCTCGAAGAAAAAAACGAAAGCGAACAAGATTATAATCGAGCTTCTCTCGTCCCTCTGCAGCGAGAAAAAGAGAAAAGCGACGAAATCCTGGCGACTTTGAGAGCGACGAGAGTGCAGGGGAGGGGATTTCGGCACGCGACTGAGCTCGGGAGGAGGGACGACGAGCGAAAAGAGGAGACAGAGAGAAAGAGAGGAGTCAAGGACGAGCAAGAGGAGAGTAAAAAGTTTTGAGGAAGCTGCGGCCAGCAGAGGGAGAGTGAAAAAGAGACGAGAGCGCATTAACCTTGGAATCCCTAACCCACATCAAATGCACGCGCGCACGTGTATGTGCGTACGCGTAAGTACGCCTGCATCTTATTTTAGCGCTCGGTGCTTAATCATTGCGCGCAGCTGGAAATTTCAAATTGCACTGGTATGTGCAAAAAAAGAACAACTGCTGTTGCGCGTGTGTATGACATAACGTGCGGGATGATCTAGGCGCGGAGATTTTAGAGCGAGCGGGAGATAACCGGAATCGGCATTGATTGCTGCATATAAGTGTATGTCTCTTTGAACTTCATTCTGATAATAATTTTAATTTTCAATTGAAATGGTGGTGGTGCAAAGATTGATCGACATATTTAGTGAATCTAAAAGAAGTATGAAAACACGATTGTTCTAAATTACCGACAGATGGCGTATGAGCAATTTTGTGAACCTATAATTATAATAAAGTTAATCTTCTGTCGACTGTTTTCTCCGATTCGGCTGAAGCTAAAATTGTAACATTAAAAACGGAACATGTATGACCTGCTCTTTCCCTTCGAAAATCACAACAAAAACTGGATTCCTCAACGACGTAGCACAGGCTGGCCGGATGATGAAGAAATTAGTATTATATTCAACCCTGGCTGCAAGCAACAAAAATGTCTCTTGCCCAGACTCATTTCGAAATGATTAATTTCGGCCTCGGGCAGAAGCTCCGCGACCGCGTGCATAATGATATTATATTGGTCAGACAGATTTCCCCTCATTTTATCTCATCAGCGATCGGTGGATAATTAAGCGAATATATATAGTTCGGAGCGCGACGACAAATCACGAGCGATGACGAGTGCCGATAATGCAAGATCAACGCTGGTGGTAATTTACGACTCGCTCGTTTTGAATGCAGATTATCTCTTTCTTTCTCGAGCCACGACGAATTTTTCATGTACCTGCTGCATTGCAGACATGATTTCGTTTCGGGAGCTATATAAACTGCGATTACTTTCACGCAAGCTCTGTATAGAGAGAAGAATAAAGAACTGGCTGCTGTACACGCGCGTACTATAAGTATGTGATACGATGAAATATGCATGCAGTTATAGTAATTTTAAATTAGCAGTAAAGGTAGTCTTTTACGATCTTAACTAGTCCCTGAATTTGGTCAGGTGTATTTATGTTCTACCTTTTCATTGACGGTTTCTATCTGATCTACTTGACTTTTCAAGTTTATCAATCATGAGGTAATAACAAGTGTTAAGTATCTGACGCTATAACAAGAGATGAAATGTATTTCTCATTTCTTTTAAAAAATAATTACTTCAAATTAAAACAAGTGATATATGAAAAATCGATCTTTTTCAGTTGATAATCATTCCAAATATCAGAGTAAAATTATTTTTGAAATTCTCATTTTCTACTGTAGCAGTAGAAAATTCTAAAAATTCATTACCTGCTTGCTACATCCACTTTCAAATTAAGGACAATAGCCTTCGGAGCGCTCCCGCGCTCCTTGATGTGTTGCTTTTACGAAGGCTTGTACTTACCTCAAGATATTTCAGCCAGTATAAGTTTAGCCCGAACTTTTGATCACCGTTTTAGCTTTCTCTCAGCTGCATGAGCTTTTTAAGCACTACCGAACATCTTCGCACTCATTCGTAATCTGCTTCATACTACTTCCCTTATTATTTAAAGTTCCTCCAAGCAAAACAAACTCTAGAAAAGGTCTCTTTATCAATCATTGGTCTAACTCGTGCAGCAATCACTCACCCATCCACTCTTATCCAACATATAACGCCACAAAGAAAAAAAATGGCTCCTCACTGTCCCCCCACCTCTACTACTCACCAGGCTCCTCCTCGCCTATCTCTCGGCCATTCGAAAGCGCCGCGTATAAGCATAATCTTTTATCACTGGCGCGCGCGAGCGCGTGGCGCAGGTGCTACTACTACTACTACTACTCTCTCACTCTTTCTCTCTCCATTCGTATCCTCTTAAACATTCATGCGCCACGTCCGCGCACGCGCCGTTATGAGAGATTGCGCGCCGCGCGCATTCGGAACACGTCGAGGCGGCGGCGCATGCGGGCTCATTACCGGCACGCGCGCGAGCAACCCGTCCGAGTGGCACGCGTCGCGTCTAGTTCCAGAGGCGTAAGCGCGATGAGGATATGTATTTGTGTGCGTGTATATATATGTATATGCCGGGGCGCGTGTCTCTATAAACATCTGCTGCGCATCTCCTCGGTTACTACCGCCGCCGTTGCTGCTGCTGATGCATTGGTGACTCTTCGGTTTTGTGTGCAAGTCTTGTATATTTTTCAGCTCCTCTGGATTCCAGGGCCGTCTGTTCATGCGATTTTAATAGAAATAGCCTGTATTGTGTGCAGAAAGAGTTATATTCGCGACACTCTGACGATCTTCGAGCCGAAAAAATATAATAAAGACCTCTGCATGATGCATAGAGACGTTTACTCGTGTCATTAGACATCTGTCAGCGATCGCGTGGCCGCGATAAGCCACCGCCTACGCAACCGGCCCCTTAATAATACGAGAGAGAGAAAGGTGTGCGCGAAGGGTTACTCCTCGCGACGTTCGTAGAAGAAACTCGAGAGCTTTCCCGATGGGCTTTTGCGATAGCGCCGCGGGGAAATTCACGTGAAAGTCGCGTGCGGCGCGCGCGCTCCCTTTCTTTTCCATTCTTATATGTATAATACGCGACGAGGAGAAAGACACCTGGAGAGAGGGCACGCGCCCGTGGTGGTGAACCGCTGGTTATGGCCTTTCCGTACTGGATACAGTGTCTCATATATAAAGAGTGCGGCTGCGTGTGTGACGTTGTCCTATATGACTGTAGTTTATGGCTGCGTATATGACACTGCGTGGAATAATCGACGTACCTATATCGCGAGGCAATTTCAAGTTGTCGAGACGCGCTTTGAATTTTGGAACGGAAAGGTTACTTCGGTTTCGATATATTAGCGGTGTCGAAGGTTTTAACGCGATTTGCGAATTATTCATTGGGCAAGATTATTTTAACACTGATTTAGCGCAATGTGGAAGCGAACCAACATTCCGACATCATCTGAACGCTGAATAATTAATATTCCAATAACATTTTATAAACTGTTACGACTACATATGCGGACGTAATTAATGGATTAATTATACCTTAATAGTCATCATGAAAAAATCTTGAATTTTTCCAGACACCTATAGGTGCTTGCAACTACCTCTCGCACTCTATAAACATAATATGTCCTGGCATTTTATTTCTCCTTCCATAATATTCATCAGCCCGAAATACGGGTAATCAAAAAAGGCTAAAATTCAAAAATAAAGCTCGAACCTCCTCTCCCTCACTGCTGCAGCATAAATCAAAAGCGTCGCGCACTCGGGGTGATCGAAAAAATCTCGCGCGCGTTCGCTCCTCGATTAATTCATCGCGCACGCAACACAATCGCATTTACGTCGCGTAATTACACATTTATTTCAATTCCAGCTCACGTGAGCATTACTTCGCCGGCTCTCTTCTTTTACCTTTCATATACATCCGAGCCTCTGCGCGCGTGCGCTCTTGCCGCCAACTTGATGGATGAAAAACAGCGAGGGGTATGTATATACGCGTATACATACAGCGCTGCTGCAGTGCCTGCGCGTGGGGCCCAGTTATACAAAGGCACACGACGACGACCTTTTTTACCTCTCGTTTTGGCACGCGCGCATGCGCGTAAGCGGATACCCGACAAAACGATGCTTCGCGCGCGCTTGCGCGCATTGTGCCTGTCTGTGTACATGTCGTGCGCGCGAAACCCAATATATTTTCGATTGGAGGGGGAGCTGATGAGACGGACGTATATTATGTGTGCGTAAGCATATAAAGGAGATGAGGGGGCACGAGGTAAAGGAGATGCCGATGATGTACACCCCCCCCCCCTAACCCTGGGGGCAGAGATGCATCGACGCGGAGAGAAGCGTATTCGTGCTAGGGGGAAAAAGTGTGGTACTGCGGTTGTGCGGAGAGAGAGTTGATTCGTATAGGCGTAATCGATATTAATAGTCGCGAGCGCGTGAAATTCGATTTTCAAGGTGCAAGGTCACGATAATGACTTTCACTTGGCGCGCGATGGGGGATGCTTAATTTGGCAGGAGGAAGCATATTTTTTGGTTTTTAATGCGTGTCCTGCGTGCTATTATCATTACATTGAAAATTAATAGAGAAAACGTGTAGTTTTAATTTGCTGTAATTCATTTATTTATAGTTTATAGTGTTGTTTTTCAATAACTGGGAAGACTCTTGTTTGCACATTCTAGACTCACATAAATTATTCTATAAATTTTCTATAGACCATTACTGCAAAATTATATGATACAAAGTTCAACATGTAACCTTCAACTATAACCGAATGATTATAATACCCAAATAAAATCAAAGAAACTATTTCAATAGAATTAATTAAACAATATAGTATGTAATGTTGTATACAGTCTATTATACTTTACAACGATCGAAATACTTCCTAAATAAAAAGTTTTAATTTTAATTTATTGTACTTGATATTAACTCGTGTCACGAAACACTTTTGATAAATTAACGTTTCTCAATATACTTTTCCTCTTGAAAAAATCCACCGTATCCATATCACAATGAGGATACAAAATAAACTTTCTCGCAGATAACGATCCAAAAGCCCCGGCGCGTGCGCGTTTTACGACTCGCAGTCAAAAACCGTTCCAGCATTAACTGCTCCGAGGCACGCGAGTACAGCCGAGGCGTACATATAGTAACAACAGCACATAGACAAAATAGAATAACGAAAATCCCGCAGATGCATTGACAAGTCGTTTCGCGCAAGCACCTGTCCTTAGGATAGGTATTGCGCGCCTGTGCAAGCGACAAACCGCGCGCGAGTAATTTCGCGACGCAGCTGCTGCTGCTGCAACGGTTGCGGCGGTGAGTCCGATTTTTCCTCGCCCCCGGGTTTTGGAAAAATTGTGGCGCGTGCGCGCCTGCAGCGTATATAGTTATATCTCGGCTGCGGATCGCATCGTCGTGGCGGAGAGGCTCTTCCTCGCTGTAATTATCGGCCGCAGGAAGAGGTTCGGGCTAATGACTTTATCTCGCTACGGCAGTAAATTGATTCGAAACAGATTATTGCGCTCAAAAAGGAGCAAAGCGAGCGGGTTGAGTGTCCGTTTATTAAGAGTTAAGCATGCGTCTTGTATTTGATCGTAATAAATGCTAAAGTTTCTGGCAGTAGTGTATTCGAAATATATTCTATAATCCGTCTTTTTCAAAGTTTCATTTGTTACATTATTTAACTGAAATAGAAAAGTTATTAAAAAAGGAATATCAATTTATTGCTGAAAAAAGTTCTATCTTATTTTTTATTTATTTATTTTTGTTGTATTCTATTTTTATCAAAAATTAAGTTGCACCTCTGTAGAGACTTGAAAAGTAAAAAATCTTTTGTAATGTAATTTTCAAAATTTTTTTCTATTAGTTTCGAACTCCAAATGATGTTATGAAAATATACTTAAACCTGTAAAAAAAGTGGCAACCGAACAAGGCTTACAGCTTCAAAAAATATTGTTTTAATGTCATTCTTTAATATAAAAAAGATATTGAGTTTCTTATAACAAATTTATAATTAATTTAACCCTTTTGTATAAAATGAAACCACTGATTTGGGATAAAGCTGAAATGGTGAAATAAATTAAGTAAAAATAACTTTTATGTACGATGGAAAAAATTAAAATTTCATTGAAAAAAGGGAGAATCTCCTTTTCAAAAAGGAGTATCCTGGTCAAAGAGTCTTTCCAAATCGGCGAAACTCGTTTTCAAAAAAAGTAATAACTCCATTTGTATTAAAGCTGTTTTCATGTATTAGAACATAATGCAAATGCCACTTTAACAAAAGAGAGATTGCACTTATGTATACTCATTATTGTTTCGTCGTCAACGATATATCCTCCCGATATGGTATACACCAAATAAAACTCAATAAAATAATCATCACTTACAGCATTAAAATACTTCTACTCTTGCATCAATTTCCAGAATACGAGCATCCGTGTCGTATTCACGCACGGCGACGAATGATTTTTCGGACCCCATCGTCCACACGAAAGCCAAAAAAAGAGAGGAATAAAAGAATCATTAAGCCCTTACGAAAAAAGAGAAACTGCGGGCCCACTCGTACAAACTCGCCCCGCACAATTCATCAAACCGTCCCAATTAAATTCCATCAGCGGCAGCAGCCCCCTCTCCGCACTTCATGCCCCGCAATTTCGTACTTAATTTCGCTCGCATATGGAATAGTGTCCCCCCCTCGCGAGGAATGCGCTGATGCTGCGACGAGTCGTCGCCATATTGCGGCGAGATGCAGGTACACGTAGCTACACACCTCCGCTACTAACGAGGGGCTGATGTTCGCACCCCCAGCAAAGAGAACCGCGCGACAGACGGAGTTAATGGGCACCAGTCGCCTGTGTAATGCGTATCGGCACGCGCGCCTCTGGATGTTTCATTTATTATCGGGAGTGTTTAGTGCTTTGTCATTGCGAGAAGTGTGGCCCGGGGGTTGAGGTTCATTGGTCGGAAGCGAGGAGTGAACGAGTGGGGTAATCACGATTATTATTGCCTTAAATGTTGTAGTTTGTAAAAAAATTCGAATGCGTCTAAAGTATTGTAAATAAGTCATTGTTAATCTTGATTAATATTCATGGGCTTTAATTTGCATTGGGCGATAAATATTATGGTCACTATAAAAATTTTAATCAACTCATAAAAATTAATTATTTTTTCGTTATCGTGCAAGACGAAGATTAATAAATCAAACGTTACTGATAAAAACGAAAAATGTTTAAAGATGTCGCAAGCTGAAGCGAATATCAAAAGTTTACGGGTAACAAAGTGTAACAATATAATTAAGCGAAAAAAAATTCATTTTTATGCTTTTTTTACTTTATTTCCCTTATAACCCTTTGCAACGTGTTATTGGCTACAAGCCAGACAACCGTAAAAATTACTCTCGCTCTCTCTCTCCTAATTCCGACAGACGCGTGACTAAAAATAGAGAGCTCGCGTGTGCGTGTGCGCATGTCGGGCAGAAGCGGCGGCGGCGGCGAAAAAGCGCGCTCGTAAACAATATAGGGAAATCCGTCGCTCGCGCGCGCGCGGATAATCAACCCGTATGCTACAATCGTCGCGTGTATTTGTTTCAAACATTATCACAGCCAGTTTCGCGTTTCACCTGCTCTCATAAATATCATGCGCTCTGTATGTACGTGTATAGCGGGACGCAGCGTACGCGCGCTTTTTTCTCTTTTTTTTTATCGAATTTATCAGGCCTCGAAAAAAAAGGGAATAAAATGTAAAAGTAGTCTCTTTTTTCAGTTTAAACAGTCGATGCTCGGTTGGAAAGAATTTATTGCTGGGTGCCGTGATAAGGGGAACTTCGGTCGGGCGTAAATCATAAAAAATATCGAGTGTTTCGTTGTTGATGTGGCTTGAATTTTATGAAATTCCAGTTAATTTGTATACGTGATTTTTTCAATCGAAGCCTCGTATTCGAAATAAATAAAATACTGAAAATGTCACACACTTTTTCCTCGTTTAAATGAAATTAAAAAAAAAAAATGTTTGAAAATTTAAAGCGACCTCTATAGTGATACACCAAATATTGGGAAGCAACTTCAATCAGTTCTTTTCAACATTTTCTCTCAGATCGAGTTGTTTGATGAAATTGAAGTTTGAAAGTTATGATGAAATGGAAAGTAATCCTAAAGTAAACTACAAGATGATAAAATTGAAAAAAAAAAAATCTTTCAAAGAAAATATTTCCTCGTCACATACATCTTCGTAATAAAACTAACAAAGCAACAGGTTGACGTAATCAATCATAGCCATACTTGTACAACTCTACGTATTCCTTTCACGTCACAAAATCAAGCCCCACCGCCACACAGATCACAAGCATAACAAAACCAGATCGAAAATTCCTCTCGCTATATCCTCTCCAACGCGATTCTGCATACTTACTCCTTCGCACGTGAAAAAACACATCGGTTGAGGCTCCAGCGCGGAATGCCGCGAGATACATACGCGCACGACAAAGCGCGTCATCTCCGCATCGCACTTACGCAGAAACCAGCTCGGTTAGTGAAAAGCTATCGGAACGGGGGGAGGAGGACTGCGCGCGCCTGTATTTACCTATGAAAGGGATCGAGAAGACACCTGAGGCGCCACACACGCTGCTGCTGCTGACGGTAACCCGACACGCGGCCGGGGGCACAAAAGGGCGCGAGCCTCCTTTTCGAGAGATCGTCTTTCTCTCTCTTTCTCGAGGGATGAGGAGGAGGAGGAGGTGAGGAGGACATTTGCATGACTCACGGGGTTGACGGTCTTGCGCAGTGTACTAGACGTTTTGTTTTGAATCAGCGGAAGAGGGACACCTGAGCGGGGCCTTTTAATCTTTTGTTATTTCAATTTTGTGCAAATCGACTGTGCGGGGAGATGTGGAGCAAGTACGATAATGCGCGCGCCGTGTATACGATGACGTTTATGTTACGGTGGTCTTCTGGGAATCCAAATAAGTTATCATATCGCATGGTCCGACTCGCCCACCCGTCGCAGATCTATATCGCCGAAAGCTGGCACAATCATTACCTGCAATTATACGCGCGTCCCCGTATTATAGCCGAAAAATGCAAATTGAACGAAAATTTAAACGACCCTGTCATTGGCAATTCAGCCGGCCCGGGCCCCAAATATCCAGCGCAATTACGTAATAATATCTTCATCGATTAATCCCCGTGATGTCGTGTGTATTATGTATAAACATTCGCAGCACGCGACTGGGGGCGGCGGAGCGTGAAAACACCTCGCGGATGAATCAGAAATTTCCATGCGTAATTGCGAGCAACTGGTGTTGTTTTATTTTATGCCTATATATATAAGTACCTTTGCTCCCCACCCACGAATTCCATGGCGAATGGGGTGCAAGTAGCGCGCCTACAAATTGGCTGGTGCGCGCGTGCGCCCTGCGGCAACAGATGGGCGGAGGAATGCGCGCGGTGTGTATAGAACGAGGGACGTTAGGGGATATAAGCGTATGTAGACACCTCGAAGGGTCGTCCGTGCTGACGGTGTTTAAAATCTGATAGGCGCATCGACATTGTTCGCGAATCAAACGGTGGTATTGTTGATTTTGATGCTCTAAGCGCTATGTTGTGTATGATTGTAATCTTCTGTAGGACACTAATTTCATTTCTTTATGTCATTACAAAAATTGTTTCGTTACATTTAATATTTTTACCATTTAATTTTTAAAACTTTAACTTATTTTAAGGAATTTATATCTGAACAAAGTACAATGGAATATACTCAAAGTAGAAAAAGTATACTATTATCCTTAATTGAATAAAATCTTATAAGCTCGTTTTTTGACACAAAGGACGTTCAATTGAGCGTCTAGCGCGCATTTTCACGCAGGAATCAAGCCAGAGGGCTTTATTTTGATAGATCGGCTTCCGGTGGGCATCTATCCTCGCGGCACTTAAATTCGGCCGATCTTCATATATATAGAGAGAATCAGAGGGGGCGAAGAAAAAAACACTCGCACGCACGGGCGGTTGAAGGATCTTTGAGCGTAGCCGTCGCGCCCTAAGCTATGATTCACCTCTTAAACCTCCTCACTCTCTCTCTCTCGCTTTCGATTTTATTAACGCTCGCCCCGGCTCTAAATGAATATGTACACGAAACTCGGGGCTAACTCAATTCGGCCTCGTTCTCGCATCAGCAGTGGCTCTCTCTCTCACTCTCTCTCCAATTATACTCGCAGTGCTCCTTCGAATTCTTCTCTCTTTCGCTCCGAGCTGCGCGTTGTATATATATATGTGGTTTGATCGGCGCGGAATCCGTAAACGACGTTGGGGGGAAATAAAATTTTGTAAAAATAAACCCGAGAGCTCTCGCGCTCGCGTCTCTCATCGCGGTTTAATGATGTTATTATCCCGGAGGTGTATACACACGAGGCGATTTTATAATATGTTACGTTATATTCGAGACGAACTTATTACCGACGATAAGAAAAATACACGTGAAATGTAAGTATTAAGGAACGGAATCGTTATAGTGAACGGCTTTATTATTATATATGTATGATTTTTACGAAATCAAAGAAATGGCGCTGTGTAAGGGGGTTTACCAGTTAAATATTGGTATAAAGTATCCGAAGTCGTATTTATTGAAAACGATCAAAGTTTCGGAGCGGTTATCGTTTGTAAAAAATCTTTAAGTACGGGTTTTCAATAAAGAATAATTTTAGCCACCAAATGCAAATATGCAAATTTAAAGGCAAAGAATGTGAAGAATTAATATTTCATTGTATGTATGAATATACGCCACAATAAAAAAAAAGAACGTTCCTTAAGTACTGATCGATTCTTCCTCCACTGAGCCTCGAAATAACACTACAACTCTACACGCAACAATCGTTAATTACCGACGCACAAAAAGAACAAAGAACCAGGCGTATAAGTACCGGCGGTGCAATTGCCGCCATTGTTTACGAGCGAGCAGTAGTGCACTTTGCGCGTCCGAAGAGGGGGTTGCGCTTTTCTTCCTGGCGCATGCGAGAGAAGAAAAGACGTTCGACGGTCTTCGGGTATACGCCGCCGCGACGGTTGATGCTCACAATGCGTCGCCGAGGTATAATACTGTTGTCCTGCGTAATTGCGTCGCTCCCTCTTTGTCTCTCTCCCTCTCTCGGTACGTAAGTATTTCGTGGTTGGTGGGGGGAAGGAGTCGTGCGATACGCCGGTTTATAGTAAAATCTATCTCTCGAATGATATTATAATTTTTGAAAGAGGATTTTCTTTTTTTGTTTTAATTAAATTATTTAATAAAATTAAATTAATATAAAAATATATAAAACAACATTTTAATTTACCCAACGACCACCACCACTGTACAAACCATTGACTTCCGCGCGCACCGACTTGGCTTTCCCCCCCGTTTGGAACAACTCCACCTTCTCGACGCATAGCCGCAGCTAGATAAGCATCTTATCCCCTCGGACTTCACCTACTCTCACTCACTCTCTCGCTCTCTCTCTGGGCTTAGTAGACTATATCTGCTACCGCTGCAGCGTCTTGCGTATAGGCTTTGTGGGCTTTGTGCCGAAAACAATGGTGGGACAACAGAGCGGGGGCGTGTTTATGACACTCGCGCAGATAAACAGGGAGAGAGAGATCTCTGCTGTCCCCCATGAATTCCGAATTCCTGCGGTCATCGTCCACGAAGAGAGCGACCGAGAGAGAGAGATAGTTTCGGCTATTGTGCAGCAATGTTGCAAGTTTAATTAGCTTGTATAGAGTCGTTGGTAATTGTGGCTTTATGCGAATTATATAGGAAAGTGAAGTTTCTTTTTTTTATTGTGTTGCCGTTAATAGAATTTGATTCTTTTTGTCATTTGAATTATTCTTTTCGAAAATCTTTATAAAAATACCAAACCTATATATATACATTTTTATATATGATTTTTCTCCTACTCTTATCACATATCACAAGCAATTTGTAAAAACAGAGTGACCGTCTGATTCGCTCCCTACTACAAAAAAAAACTTTCCCGAAACTTATGAGAAAAAAAAGCACACAACCCCCCATCTCAATTAAATTAGTACAAAATAGAGAATCCTACACCACTATCCGGCCGTCATCGCGGGCGCATCACCGAGATAAAATAAAAAAGAACCGCGTACAAACAGGAAGGAATTCATACCCTAACTGGCTCGGCGTGTGCACGCGCGCTCGGCTCTTCCCACACCAATCAAAGTGAGCGCGCACCCCTCGAATGAGAGAGAGAGAGAGTGAGCAAGATCCCCGGGGAGTTATCTACCCCCGTGTATATGTCTATCGGCGCATTATGTGGATTCTCTTTCTCTCTCAATGCGGCTGGCTTTTATTCCGATCCCCAATGCATGTAAATGCGCCGTTCATTTGTAATGTCAGTTCGCGGAGGTTGAGAAATGAACGGCGGTGGCGGCTTGTCTCGATCGCGGTCGCGATTTCGGTTGTCGATGATCGGAGTTTCATGCAGTCTCGGTTCGGGTATTTATATAGAGACGAGTTCTTTTTTTACGAATTTACTGCTTTTTATGACAAAATATTACTAAAATAATCAAGTTCAAGTAGAACTTGAACGGCGAAATAAGCACAATAGTTGCTTATATGCACAAGGCACAAAGACGCAGCATTAGGAATAAATATATGCTAAAGCGCTCGTAAACTACGCGCTCACGCATACAGGATATCACTTACAAACACAATGAGCACATATATATACAAGAGCGTTAAACGGCATGTATCCAGGGTCCAGCTTTCATTGTCATATATTATATACATTTATTCCGAGACTGACCGGCAAATTCGTCTAACGCGATTTCGGACATTTCTCGCCCCTCTCTCAACACACAAAAGTTCCTCTTCTCTCTCTTTCTCCGATTCTCGACGACTAGGAGCCACTCGAAGAGGAGTAGCGGGGGGATTTGGAGCAGGCGACTGGTAGCGTATTGCCGCGTCGCAGCGGGGGGCGCACTACGGGCCCCCATGTATATACGAACACGCGGCCATGGGAAACGCTTAAATATTGGTTTATTTGCGCCGAGAGATGCGCGACGTTTGTTCTCCGACGGGCTGTACAATGGGCCCAAGTGGTGGTGTACTTGAAAAAAGAGAGCGGGAGAAGAGCCGGTGTGATTTATATTTTTCTTCGCATATATAATTAATCGACTTCTTTTTTTGACAGTTTGTGAGGAGCGAATGATGTTTGTAGTTTTGAAAACGTTGTTTATAGGGTTTATTTGCATAGTCGAAGATAATGCGTGAATAATATGAGTATTGCGCTGTTCCACTAAACCATGGAATAGAACGTGTACTTGAGAAATGAGGTCGCTGTATATTTACATACATATATACAGTACTGTTGGGAGAACATTTTGGGAACTGGATGATAATCATTGAACAAAAAATATTAGTTTCAACTTTTGCTAGTGAAATCTTACAAACGTTGCGAAATAAAATTCTTCCCTATATACATTTACATAACACTATTTCAGTAAATCATAATGTATAAATACCTAAATCATCATACCCCAATAAACCACACTTAATCCATCCGAAAATTTCCATACCCCCTAATTATCCTAAACACTCCACTCTTCCACATACTTTTCCGGACGATAAACCGCCTCCCCCCGTCCCTGGCTTCCTACGCAGGGGCGCATCAGTGGAGGTAAAAAGCCACCGCCGCACAGTGGCGTTATCGTCGGGCGTTTACGCGCTAGCCGAGGCGTGACGGACGTACGTACCAACGACCACCTGGTGCAAAAAGCCGCACGTGTCGTCGCGCGCGCGTCATGAGGGCCGAGAGCTCGCGCACGTCGTCGCGTGGCAATTAATAAATTTCGTACGATCCGTTCTCCTTTTTTTTGTTAAAGGGGGGTCGATGTATTTGGTTTCTTTTTTCGTCTTTCGGCTGTGATGGGGTGCGCAGGAATGCGGGGAGCGGTATTGTAGTTTAATGGTTGTGGATAACGTGATGCTGGATTGCGATGGAATGGAGGAAGTTTTTTTTTCGGTGTCATTGGTCGGTCATTATGGTTGTGTAGAAGCTGACGTGTCGACTCTTGATGTGACTGTACAGAGAGATGATGATTTTTATGGAAATGTTATTTTGAAACTACTTATAATCTTTAATGCTCACTAAAGTTTAATTAACTTTCTTTGCTTATCTGAGGATACTGTAGGAGATATGTCGACTATCTAAAAGTAAACAAAGGTTATACAATATTTGCACAATTTATCAATTGAAAAGTAAAAGAACCGAGCTAAGACATTTGTCTGTAATAACTTATATCAATCAAGCTTATTAATTTGCTGTTAATCTTTTTCTTTAATAATTTTTTGTGTCTATCTGAAAATTTCGAATTAAAGGCTTATTATGGCATTATGATATATTTATCGATAAATAAAAGGCGGCCAATGTTATTAATTCAATACTATTATTGCAATAATAAAAAGCTTTGTCTTCAAGAAAGCAATAACCACTATTGTGAACTGCTACCAATTTATCACTATAGAAATAGATATTATTAGAAACACATTTTTATACTAAATTATTAAAATCTATTGCCAAAAATGTACGGCTACGAAAGATACTGATTGAACATATAGACTCGTGGGAGGTAATCGCGTCGAGATTCTTCATGGGAAATAGATTTAGCGACTTTCATGCGCGCGCGATGTGGGCGGTTTGACAGGCCAATAAGCCATGACATGAGCGATCAGTTTACCATTATTTTCCTTATATCTCAACCTCTCTTCCTTCCTCTGCTATATCTTTCCTCTATCTTTTCCACGACATTCACACGAGTGGGTTTCCGAGGGTGAAAGAGGGTTAACCGTTGCGTAATGGGGGCTGATTGTCTTGTGCTCTCCTCGCCCTTTTCGGCTTGATTTTTCTCGATTAGTTCGTAATAATATAGCCTTTGAATAGGGCATTTTTTTGTCATTAGAATAAAATGAAAGTGTAAAATTTCTTTGATAAGTTTTTTCAACAAGATTTTTATTGATAATGTCAATAAATTAACAATCATTAAGATATAGATAACGTAAGATAAGCTAAATAGGCTTTATTAGTACATTATTTATGTAACTCTTTGCGTAGTCATAAATCTATAAAGCCAACAAACACTTATCAGATAGCAGTTTTTAATTCAATGAATACATACTTTTATTAGCTTTATCACCAAGTAAAATCTTTTTTCAGTGATAATAGACGTTGATAAATTTCTTTAACTGATAAGAGATTGGGAATAGCTGCTCGCAATTTTTTCAGTAGTGCACGAAGCAGTATTCAGGTAATGAAATGTTTAGTGGGCATTTTTTTATAGCAAGTAACATAAATTAATATTTTCTTGATACAAAATGGATTTTCATATAAAACATAACAATCCCAATCCCACGCTTACAGCAAATATATTC
>UXGD01004884.1:0-15865 GCA_900474315.1 Torymus auratus
TTAGTTTCACGCGAACACTACACTAGTGCAGCTGCGACCCTAACCTATAGAGCAAAACAAAGGGCTGTTTTCGTAGCGCAGACGAATTGCCTAGGAGGCCTTGTTTCCTAAAATTCTCTCCGAGCAAGGTTAACAATTTTCTGAATGACATCAATAAGAGCAACTAAGTATCAGTATTCTACTCTATAGTTGCGAAACACAATCATCGAAGATATGTAAAAGTAGAGGTGATTTTTAGTTTTGAACTTAGGGAAATAAGCATGGACATTTATGGGATATCAATATAAATTACATCGTTGTACGTAAATATAATTCTAAAATTACGTTTATTTGTAATAACTTTGTAAACATTTAATTTATCAAACGTATATAAATCTTGTAGATTTAATTTTCTCTGAACATTCATTTTCTGAAGTAATAATTGTTTAATTTTTAATTTTAGACACAAGTTGAGTAATATCGAACAAATGTATTATAAAATAAATTGTATTCGTTGAATCGATTTTACATTTTATATAAAAATCTTTCTTGCAATTCATATTTATTCTATAACGATGAAACTTTACGCTTTACACATCTAGTTTACCTTCGCGTTTAGAAAAAAGAAGCTACTCGCGAACAATACGAAATTGTACGGTGCTGACGCTCACATGTAAACATTCGACCTGTATTCGATAAAAGGCAACTTTGCCTTATCTGGCGTTGATATACATTTTATAATCAATTAAAATACCATAAAAAATCTTAAACACTAAACAAACTTCATTAGACTCGCAATAATAAGCTTAAGAAATCGTAAAAAACATTGTCTGCCACGATGAACGTAGTCTTCGTAATCTATTACTTTCATAAACAACTGAAAATGGTAAAGTATTATAGCATATAGCAGTAGTTAACAGTTTGGAAAACATCTTATTGTTCATATACTTAGTTGCCGAGAGGGATACTTAATATCCGACAAAAACGGAAGAAATAATAGCTGGATACAATAAACAGGACATTTTTCTCGTTTCTCACTCTGCTTCAAAGCGCTTTACAATATTTATGGTTATACATATATTAAAATGACTTTCACTTGTGGTCTACAATTCGAACGGCAATTCTTACACAATAAGAACGATATTACGATCGGTACACATCTGCGGGTTAATTACTCATGGAAGATCGTCGTTAACATTGTCAAAAAATCTGTTTAAAATACAAAGTGCACTTGAACAACATCTTGCACGTGAACGAAGCGCATAGCATCACCTACGTACTTGCACAACATACACAATACTTAGAAAATGTATAGGAGTAATGGTAGTATAAGTAATAGTCGTGTGTAAAACAGAAATGCTGGTGGGCATAATATATCCTCTCGGAGGATAACGCCGGATTATCTTCTTCTTTTTGTTTCATCTTGGTCAGAGGTGATTGTCTTGTGGTAGACTCATTAGTTGTCGTGCATTCCCAAATACTTGTGGCAGTTGCTGCAGTAGTGCTTCTTCACCAGACAGCTGTCTATGCAGTAGACGCATGGACAGCATGGCCAGCATCTGTAAGAGAAGTAAGTGGTGAGTCATGGAGTATTTGTTGGTATAGGGAGTTTCAAAATAGTGTTTGGTTACGATATTAGAAGAATTATGTTACATTCGTAAATTTGATACTTGTTGGACGTTTTATGAATCATATATTTTCTCTGATAGC
Source organism: Torymus auratus (assembly GCA_900474315.1). Taxonomy (NCBI): domain Eukaryota; kingdom Metazoa; phylum Arthropoda; class Insecta; order Hymenoptera; family Torymidae; genus Torymus; species Torymus auratus. The sequence continues at coordinate 1,690 of UXGD01004884.1, forward strand.
GTCGGGTTTGACGTTATTTCTTTATGAGGTGTAAATATATTGATTGCTGCTTATCTTAAGTTGTTGAGTCAAAAAGTTTTGAGAAAAAATGTTTCGAATATTATTTTACATTGATGATTTTATCGTTAACGAATTATTAGAGATTGGAATTTAAAAATTAAAATTGTCTTATATTGTCTCGATGTAATAGACTGGATTATAATGCCGGATGTAGCATCTCTTTCAATCCTGCAATTTATTTGGCATGGAATTACTGTGTATTCATAACAGCATGAAAGGAAGTCTCGTTTTATATATACAGTCATACGTCACGTTATGTATGTAATGGTAACACGTTGTACACGGCCGTAGCCGTATATGTACGCGCATATAGCTATATTCGTAATATGTACCAAGTTCACTGTGAATAAAGATTCTGTCCGCAGCGTGATCTCATTGAGCAATTCATTTTTATATGGTTAGCTGATGTTTTGAGAGCCTTTCTGGTAGTCACCGATCTGCTTTTACTATTCTTCAAAAATTTCCGTATCGTGTGACATCATTGCAAACTTGTTTTTAAAATTGAAATTTACGATTGAAAATGAAGGTTTGTCTCTGTTTTAAATCGTCTGCGGTGAACGAGTTGACCAAGTTTCAATGCATCTGGTCTTTTGGTATTTCAGATTTGTATTCTGATTTTAATAGTCAATTTTCTTGTTCTCAATAATAACATTTTTTTTCTATGAATAAAAGTCGGTATCATTACGTAAGTAATTTGTCATTTTTCTACATTTCATATACTGCCTATCGCCATTTTACATTTTGCATTTTAAATTTGTACATTTTCAAGAAACAATATTACAGTTAAATAAACAATATTCCTCGTGTGTTCCGTAAATAGATTTTCCTCGTTGTAAATTACAAACATGGCAATTTATGAAGAAGAAAAATCAACACCTGACTAACCATTTACAAGCAACGAAATAATTTATCTTTATTCACAGTGTTTACCTTCCAAACAACCATATCTATCACATTTAACAAAAACATATTGCAAAAAAAATGTAAAAATATCTTAAGCTTACCCGAAGAGACACAGGAGCAACGCGATGATGTGCGTCTTGGTAGACGGACTCGTCTCGATCCTCGTGGTAACGCTGGCGTTACAGAACGGGCAGGTCATGCTCTGGGGGTCGGGTCCAAACTGTGTGTTATGCATGATGACTACTGATGGACCAACTGGGACTGTTTGCATAATAAACTCACGTTAGTGCGAATTCGATGGCAACAAAATAAACTGCTTTGCGTTTCCATTTTTTTTATTTTTATTTTTATTTTTTTTAATAATTCATATTTGAAATTAATAATAATTTGACTTTGCCACTTTATTTGAGCTTAAAGAGAACTGTAAAGATTATGTAAAATTTTTTGAGCGATAAGTTATATTTTTGTCAGAGCAGCTGATTTCAGTATTACTGTATGTTCTTATACATGATGGTATAAAGAAATCATTGGTAACGGTAAAGCATTTTGCGAGTAACTGTTGAGACAAGCGAAAAACCTTCAGTTAGTAGTATCAGTCAAGGCCGAATAAAGTCGGATTCGATCTGTTAGTGAAAAATTATTGAGTTAAAGAAAAGGTTTTCGTTTAATATAAACATGCAATCAAACCAAGAAAGAACACCTTAGTACTTAACAATAGAAAAATTTTGATGAAAGAAAAAGAATATGATAAGGCCAAACTTAATGAATATAATTTTTCATATATAAAAAAAACACGTTGTTTTGCGAAACGGTAATAATATATAAAGAAAAAGTATTATATGGAAGCAAATATAAAAACTGTTTCATGAATCAAGTGATTGACCTTCGCATTACGAAGGCCAAAAACGCTGAAAATTTAACGAGCGGCAAAAAAAACATAAATAGCTAAATGTATATGAATAACCAATTGGGTACGAGTTATTAAAATCTAATAAAAAATTAAACAGTTTTTATATTACCTCCAAATAATTTCGTTTTGAAAAAAATTATACCATACTAATGCCAAATCCATTATTCATAAGATAAAATCAATTTTGACCAGCTTACGTCACAATTTTGGATTACGTAAGGGCATTTTAAATGACTGGACGATCGAGCCACGTAGATCGAAACTATATATACATATCATGCAAAAATACATTTTGATAACATGCTTATACTGTTTATATTCTATCGTCTTATGCGTAAACCTTCTTATTTCATTTCGATAAGTGCATCGCACAGTTTCGCTACATAATATCATTCGCAAGATCGAATCCGCTTTACCGGTATATCCCTGCTGACTGTGATTTCCGTGTCAAGAAATCCTCGTGCAGCTTCGTCAAGCAATATCTTTACGTACACGACATTTAGGGTCGAAAAGTGTGTCAACATAACTTTTGATGATAAATTTTGAAAATTCAAGTAGCGCGTCTTTTTTTTTTTCTTTTGCTTGCACGATGTTTGCCTCGACGAGATAACTGAATGTATATAAGTGTAAAATGCACGTGCGTTGTCAACAACGACTCGCCGAGGCGAACAAACATCAGCCTTATAACCTTAATCGCAAAATGTTTCTCGTATTTTATGCCGTTCGTGTTCACGCACCTCCAGGATGATGGGCCCCGTCGTAGGGCGGCGGCTCATGCATGAAGCCTGGCGGAGGGGGTCCTTGATGCTTGTGCATGTTTCTTTTGGGTAACTAGATCTGCAATTATGGATAGAATGCGGTGTTGTAGATTTTATCTGACTTTTATTTGAAGATCATAAAGAAACAAAGCTAATGGCTTTATCCGGAGAGATATTGGCGAGGTTCGAGATCGGGAGGTGGTTTCGGATGGAAATTTTGGTGAAGCTCAATAGCTTCTGAAATCGTATAGTTTTTCAAGTGTTTTATCACCGACTTTGTCTAAAAACATTTCATTTATGAAAAATTGTTAAATGAAGTAATTATTTCGTATGTTATATATTTTATGGCAAATTTATTATTAAAAAAATTTACTCGACGTATACATTATTATTGTTTTTCTTCTAAAATATTATTTTCCCACCTCATTATCACAGCCGACGAGGCGAGCGCATTTGAAACTTGACGCCCGCCTCGGGCTTTTTGCCGCGCTCTATATTTCATCATTCCCTCGCCTCGCATTACACGTACACCGTCGTACCGCTCGATATCAAGTAAAACAAAACAAACAAGCGTTCATTACTCTTGGCACCGCGTGCACACTTTTCATTTTAATCCATCTCGTATAAACACTGCGCTATTCAACCGATTGCTAATGAAGCACCGCTTGATTGATGTCGACATATCGATCGTTAGACTCTACTCAGCCGACAATGAAGACATTAGCCACTCCGTCAAATGACACTAATTTGTGTACGCGACGCTGACACCGCGCATAAATAAAAAATATAATTCGCATTCAGCGATGAAGCGCGGTTGAATATTCATCGCAAAATTCGCGCAGCTATGTCTGTGTGCTTGTCACGTAACCCAAATACGGCAATCACGAGACTGTAACTATAAGTTAGACGAGTAAGTAGTATGAGCGGGTGATAAGAGTGATTGCGCATGCATTACCGGGGTTTTTACGTGACGACGATTATTTCGAACCGTGTCCCCGATGTTTTCGCGATGCATGATGGTATGGTCTGTTCATGGAGAAACGCAAGAAAAAAGTAGATTCACATTGTTAAAGTTTCTTCTCTTCGTATTCGGCTTTTTTTTCTCTCTAAATTGGCGTCTACTTCGGAGAAACCCGGCCCGTACTTTTTCAAATTCGCAAACAAGGCTTTCGCTCGGTCCGCCCAAACAGAAAGTATAAAAAATATAAAAATGCGGCCTCAATATAGGTATACCGGTTGGAAATACCCGACTCTTAGGACACACACGCGTCCTTGTGTACCAACCATCTCTTTTATGGCATTTGTGGCGACACGGGTTAGTTTATCATCGGTACTTACACTTGTGATAATTAGTTTTCCCAGTATGGAAGTAAAATTAGCTGCGATACTCATTAGTCGCTCGCGTAGCACAGGAAAGATATTTTCTCAAGATAAGAGTGCATCAGCACGACAATGGATTGTTTTCATTTCGCTTCGGAGAATATGTATAAAGTATAGAGTCTGTTCGGTGCTTTATAGATCGGTCGTGCGGCAAATTGATTAATTGTTGTACTATCCGATTTATACTCTATGATAGATTATTATGTTTTAAAAGGCGGTGGTAGGTATTGTAGGAAATGTTTTGAAATATATTAATATAACGATATATAGATGATAAAATTACCGATTGTAATTTATATTTTTATCCAGACAATATACCGCTACCTCGATTACGGTAAACATCCCGATAAGAATTTTATAACTAAACATGACTTTTCTCATCTAACGCTCATTCCCTACCGATTATACTTATAGTTCTTTCGATTCTTATCCAACCACATTCACAACGCTCTGTTATCATATCTATACAATAATCACTCCTTAAAAAAATACATAAAAGCACAGATTTTCGCACTCAACCGATATTACAAACAACAAAAAAATCCATACACGCGTAACCGAGCCACTTGTCCACGTGTACTCGTACTCGACCCATAGCGACAGCACCAGGTTTACTCTATACACTCGTGACGCACGCGTTTCCTGTGAGTCACTGCGCGCACCGCGAGAGGGAAAATCGCTCGAGCGCGTCGCGATTCGTTGAACCTGCATGCGCGGAGGAGCCGTTGCGTCAATTGCGGTATTATGTGCGCGCGGAATGCGCTCCGGAGGTTGGGTGCGCTGTGCGATATTGTGCGAGGTTTCAGTTTTGTTGCGTTAGATTTTGAAAAGACAGCTTGATTTTTTGTGTCTATCGGGTGATGATGATGATTTGCGCGAATGTGATACCTTTATCGAGCTTCACGCGAGTTTTTTTTCTGAATCGTGATTCATATTTTACTGTTTTATTAACGCTCGATTCGAGGTGGACTGATAAAAACTCGCGCCTTGATATCAGATTATACGGATTATAAGTTAATTCCTTTGATTTTGATAATAACTGAAAAAAATTATTTCGAGTGAATAATATAATTATAAACTATATAGAAAAAACTTGTATAGGGAAAAAAGTCGTTGTTGAAGAAGTTAACTATTATATTTTTTAAAATGTATTCGTGCACATTATATTGTTTTGTTGAAATTGCTGCTCATAATGGCTTTAAAATACAGATCAGAACTACCGATCTCAGGTGACATTGGAACCAACAAGTTCGTGTTGCGTGCCGCGTTTTTTCCCTAATTATTCCATAAAATATACATCCATGGTCTCTCCATTGTTATCGTTTTTTTCCTTCGAGCCGTGTTATTGAACTAGTCGAGAATAAAATAAATCAATAAATCACTATACTTACAACATGCAACTTCCTAATAAGACTGTAGTACTTTTTATGATTAATTAATATGATATAAAGGTCACGTTCACGTTTGTAATTTGTAAAAATTTATTAAAAATGTACTGAATTTAGTGAAAATTCAATAAAACGCGCATTTATCAAAACCAAAGATTTTGTATTATTATTTATCCAATAATCGATTACATAAGGATTATGAAAGTGAAAAAAATTCTAATAATTTATTTGTTGTATAAAGAGTGGTACGTAAATAAAGTACAAGATTGAAAGTATAGAATTGCGGAAGTATTTTACAAGCAGAATTGTAATTACAAGCTGCGTTTTCTAGCATATACTTAACAAGTGTGATTACTGTACTTAATGACAGCATCATTAAACGTTCACGAAAATTTGTTAAATAATTGTGTATTTTGCGTAATCGTTTATAAAAGCGCTTAAACGGCAATTAAGCGTGAGCAATCTATTCTAAAATTACACAAAGAATCGTTTGTGTTATATAAATCCCGTCCTGAGACTTTCCAAAATCAAAACGAAGAAGCTAAGCTGCTACAAACAAAATTCGAGTGGGTCGACGCACGGATACGTAAACAAAATAAATTCCTGAATTCCGGTTTTTACAATTTGTTTTCCTTATAAATTGCTATTTTTACCGCGGTCAAAACCCTCACCTCTTCAAAACAATTCAAAATTAAGAAAAATATCTCCGATTTCCTAACCATCCAGATGCGCGTTAATTGCAGCGTTGAGTGATGTACAACGGGACCAACGGCCACTGCCGCAATCAGCATTCACTCTGGGTAAAAGGTCGCGCGTACTCGTGGCCTTGGCGTCTCTTAATTTCGTCGGCACGTGTGGTTTTTACGACACGTGCGTGCGAAAGAGAAATAGATAGGAAGATAGATATAGCCAAACAGGTCGAGTGGGCGGCTGGAGTTTTTTTGGGAGTAAGATTACGAAACGATGGTTGTTTCGATTCCGGGTTGTGTGAGGAGGTACTGTCATGAGTTTAGAGGCATACCATGGGTTTGAAGAAAATCGGGGATGAACGATTGGATGTAAAAGTTGATGGTTTGTGAAATGGCTAAAAACGTGTGTTGACCTGATTATTGGAGCGACTTAAATATAAAGATCTATGTTTTATGTCAGAGTTTGATTTTATGAAAAATTTTTTAGACGCTGTTTTTTCAAATATTTTTTGCTTTATTAACATAAAAGTTTTGAAATTTTAATAATAATTTAGAAGTAACTAAATCATTCTTAAATTGCTATTCTGTGTCCATTTCCGCAAATTATCACAAAATATATAAAAATTTTAATTCCATAAGTCAATACAAATCGATAGAAAACATCCGAAACTGTGTAAAATTTTGGAACACGAATCCCTGACCTCATTCTACATCCCATAAACCACACCCCAGCGTGCTCTAAATTTCCCGAAAATGTTAACTACTCATAAACCTAAATATACTCAACCGAACACCGCCGCTTTTGTTCGTTTATAAGTACGCACGAATTTCGAGCGGCGGGTGGGCCTTTGTCGGCTCGTGATAACTCAACCTCAAGAGTGGCGTCATCCGCGCGTGAGATAATGAATTCATGGCGCGAAGACCGAGGCCCAAGGCTAGGTACTTCTTTAAGACGTCATAAGTCTGCTTACAGGGCCGAATTTCGGAGCGGGCCTCGTATAAAAAAAAGTTATTATAGCGGCTCGCGGCCGTGAAGTGAAGGAGATTCCGACGGCGAGTGTATTATTATCTAATGGGAGATGCGCGTCGCGGAAGGAGATTTTTTCTATTTTTGTAGGAGTAGGAAGTTTCTTGTGGCCTTCGGTTGTAGTTTGGGAGAACGTTTGTAGGACTGATTGAGGTTGCCGGTCATGGATGATTTTTATACTCTGTTTACGGGAAGTTTGGAGTAGCGGTTATAGTACTGAAATAAATTATGCAAATAAGGTAAATTACATGTATCTAAGGAGGTTTAAAATAGATTTTTAAATTTTCAAATATAGTGTCTTTTTCGTTATTAACAATTTCAATTCCCAGTTAGTTTTAAGATTATACAAAAATAAAATTTTTTATTCATTCACTTTTCTCGGAATATAAGAGGAAATAGTTGAATTTTCCTGCCTCGTAATACGTTGATTACTTATTCACTGAGGGTAAAAAGAATTTATCTTAAATTTCGCGCTAATGCATATATGATTCTGAGCACGATTAGTTATTTCTTCGTTTAAGAGATTGTGCAATTAACTTTTATAATTGTCGGAAATTTGAATTTAGATAATTGAACGCTATTTTGCATTTATTTACTGTTACAAAAGGCATTTATCTATCATATTCATCTGTTATTATTTTCTACACATACTAATTCTTTTAATTTGAAACCATAATTATAGTCACAATTCAAACACTAGATATTATATATTCGTTAACAAAATTAGAATATTATTGAATACGCGAACAAGCCTTAGGACGAAAATCTTTTCTCAGTACTTCAATACTGCACAAAAGGCCTTTCATTAAACTACGCTACCCCATCTGCCCCACCCATAAAATGCGTCTTCGTGCAACTTCGTCAGACTTCTCCTTATACTCTTCCCCGTGTACACCGATCGATGGGGTCCCGACTGGCGCCATCCGCGCATAAACCTCCTTCCGGGTGTTCTCATGGTGAGGGGAACGCGAGCCTTGTTAAAATCTATGTCGAGGTCTTGTTCCTTTGTGCATGCAGTATATATATATGTATACATATGGGGGAACCGCGCGTGCGTGTGCACCGAAACCGTTATTACGAAATGTGCTGCAGTGTATGTTTTTTTTCGGTTATTTTGGATTGAGGTATAAGGGAGTTGGGTTGGGTGACGTAGGCGGAGAAAATAGAAATAATCTAATCAGAGTGGTTCGAGAGCTTACGCGGGATTAATGTCGCTTTTAGATCAGGGTATATAGTAATTACGGACAAACCACTATAAGTGAATTTTAAAAGAATATTTTTACTTATTAAGAATCTCTCCATTTGTGAAAATATTCGAAAAATCGTTTCACAACTGGGAGAATAATAGAAAATTCCTACCAGTATTTTTGTATTTTGAAAAACATTTAGCTTATCCCAGAAAATTTCCTTTCACGCGGTACAATATTTTCGTCACCTACAAAGTATACACTTTATTTATTGTCTTTACATCTTCTCGCAATGACGTACAATTGTCACGCATACCGAGGCGTGCCACATTTGAAACGCTAAATTACCTGCGCGAATCGCTTATCTCGCCGACTGATAAGCCACGCGCGCGTGTCGACGACGCGCCGACAACGATTTCTCTCGAAACACCTGTGGACTCGAGTGTATATAGGCGCGCCACTCTGTTGCTTGGAAACGCGGCTACGTGCTATTTTGGCGCTAGTATACAGTGTGTATTATAGCCTTAGCCTTTGTATATTGTGTTGCTGTCCCGGATGATATAGGCGCGTTGTTGAAAGAAGAGCGACGGGAATTGGTTATTTGGGTATCCCGAATGTATAAAAATATACTTTGAAGTTTTAATTCGATGTATTAATTTTTTTATTATAGGTGTGGTAGAAGATGGTAAATCGTTATCGAGGCAACGTCTGCAATTTTTATTAAACGAATCAATTTTTTCATTCAACGCCCGGGGAAAACCAACTTCTCGAAGACCGTTTCGTGTGCACAGCGCATTATCCGCTATCATCACGTGCTGTTTTCGCTCGTACGTATATTTTTGCTCCTCGCAGGAGTGTCTCTCTCTCTCTGAAAGAAATTAACGCCTGCATATATAGCGGAAATCTTTTGTTTACGTAACGTTTAACAAGTGCTGACGTTGCGCGCGCTTCTCTGTTGAATAGAAAATACAATCATTCGAATGTTATATTTCCGGCGGCGCGACGTTTCGTAAGATTTCCTTCGTGTCCCAAATTTTTCGTTCACGCCGATTTCCCAATAAAGTACACACAGATGCTCGAACATCGTTTACGCATACCAACATCCATAACACACACATACATACTCGAACACACACTTGACCTAGCTATTTTTATCGCCCCCGTACAAATAATCAAGTGGCTGAGAAAAGTGCTCCAGTATTTATTAACATCGAAGAGCCTAAAAAATCATTAATTATAAAACTCCCATAAAAAAGAAAGCAAAAAAGAAAAAAAAAATTCATCGATGAAAATCTACGTCTTCTTCTTAAATATATACCTACTATACACACTGTCGAGTGCACGCGCACGCGCGACAGCGCCTTGCGCAAGGCAACGCGCGCATGGAACGGGTTTCCCCACCGTTTTTATTTCGGACCCCTTTAAGTATGGGCGTCAATATGGTATAGTGTATGCAAATGGTTTAATGCTGAGATGATATTATAAGTGATGGTTTATTGATTTAGTTTGATTTTTATGATGAAGGTAGCGCTGGTTTATTAGTAAATAAGTGCATTATGTAAAATAAAAGAAAGTGTAATTTTATGATCGTTATAGATTTTAATGCTATAGAAATAACGACTTTTTCTGTCGGTGCTATTTACTTTAATTAATCACACACGTTATTATATTAATTACTTATAACCCGTTATCGTCATAGATCTTTCACGCGTAAATTAATAATTTTACCTGTGTAATTACTTTTATTTAATATCCATTACAATATTAGTATCATTAAAACAGCTCGAATAATTACTTTTATTAATATAATTAAACTAACAAAGTCACAACAAACGCTTATTTCGAATATCCGCATATAATTCTATCCCATTATTATTCCCATCATTCGCTTTGACTTTCAAATCAGCCTGCTACACTTTACAACCGAATGGGTTCGCTCTGGCATTTTTCGCGTATACGCCTTGGAAACCAACAACTCGTCGTTACGTGCGAGTCGTGTATTATGTATTTTCGCGTGCGTGGGCGGCCGGTTTCTCAAGGCTGCTGCACGCTTCGTTTTCGTATTCGATCGATATTTTCCATAATAAATCGAGGCATACATTATGAAAAGCGATTGATCTATATATTATATGCGATCGGTTGTATAGCTACCCGATCGTGTGTGCGACACGTATACACATGTCGATTGTAATATTGGCTCGATAGCGATAAGATAAGGCGGCTTTATTAAAGTCGCGCGAGAAATTCATTTGTACGACACGAACGAGAGATATATATTACAAGGAAAAAGGAAAAATCACGAGACCGATAGCTACGAGTTTTACACTCTTGGCAAGATAGATGCTCGGATAGATTATATAAATAACTCGCGACATCGGGTATAGAATGCAAAATTAGACTTTGATTTGCAACTCGCTCATAATCACATTATCAGCGTATTTCCGCGAACGGAGACAACGATTTGGCAGGTGCACAAGAATCGCGAGATCTACAGCTACACGCTCGGATTAAAATAACAACACCAGCAGCTCGCGCATCTATATCACGACTGCTAAAAACTCAACCGATATCACACCTCCCGTCCTCTTGCAAATCTCGCAAAAAAGCCACATATCACACCGCAGCCTCTTATCGTAAAATCCTTCTCCCCCTTACCTGTTGCAGAACTAGAGAAATAAACAACTCGCGTGTACGGCTACACTTGTTGCACTGACACACTCGTGGATGCGACCGCGGCGACGGGCTAGTCGAGACTACTGGCGCTCGGCCTGCGCGCAGTTGCTTATCCCTGCGTTCGCTCGCTCCCAAGAGTGGTGGGAAAGTTCGTAAACGCACGTCGCGATGATGTCATGATTCATTTTGACTTCACATACGTGTGTGTGTGTGTGTGAGTTTGGGTGTGATATTGGTCCTCTTTGTATATCGAGCAGGCGAAGATTTCTAGCGGATGCCTGAGTCATGAGAGCGGTATGTGTGTGTGTGTGAAAAATGTACGTCTTATCGATATCAAAGTGGATTGTGGATATCGATGGTGAGTGTAGATTGATAAGGATGAGGAGGCACGGATAGGTAATGATTATTATTAGAAGCGGGAATGTTGTTGGCCGGGAAAATTTTAAAGAATTGGGTAAGGAGCTATAATCTCTAAATTAAATTCAGTGAAAAATTATACTATTTTAGAGTGTGTAAGATCGGGTGCATTGTCGAAATAGTGCACACATGCACTCCGAAATAGTATTTATATACACTGAATTATCAGTGTATCCACTGTTTAGTAGTGTACATACGGTATTTGAGAGTGCATTGTGCACTATTTTGCACTCTAAAATAGTGATTTTTCACTGAATTTGCAGTAATTGGTTTCCTGTCGCGATTCGTCGTTCGGGCAATACTATATACTTTTGCAGAATGTTGTGCGAATGGTGAAAATTTTTAACAGAAGCCGCGAAAGCTTTAACAATTGGTTGTATTAATGCTGTCATGATTTTTGCTTTGCATTATACCTTCATTTAATAGTATAGAGACAAAAGTTCGACTCGTTCTATTAAATTTTCGAAGTATATAGTCAAAATTATAAAGAATGCAAGAAAATTATGAACTATTGTCGTAATATGACTAACGTAAATTCAATAAGGTAGCTCACACAGTTGACAACGAAAAGAAATAGTATAATAATATTAGGTATGCAATAACTGCACTTATTTTACCCATGTGTTAATTACGATTTTATACATGAGCATGCTGCTTGGTTTCGGTTGCTACGAGTGTGTAAAAGGATCGCACGTGTTGCATATAATATTTTCTGACATTTTACGTACACTATGTCAAAAAATAGAGTCTTACACCCCGAATTTTACAAGGATGCAGATTTTTTTATTTATTATGCGTAAATTGCTCATTTCACATCATTTCACAAAATGATAATTTTACGCGTAGTACATCAAAAAGTAATTTTTACTTCGTAATTTTTCTCTGTGTTTTTAAGTATACAATGAATGTTAAACCGGAATCTGTTTTTATTCATTACAAGTTTTTGTTTGTCTTTTAAAATACACTCAACCGGAAATACGGTCACTGTAACAATAACGTAAGGTACAGAATTGTTGAACCAACATATTATAATGAAAATTGCTCTAGCATAATTACATTGAGCATATTTATAGATTATGCTAAAAAATATCGAGACTATAAGTATATTGTTACACCTAATCTACGATAATACTTTGACGGTACTAATAAATTTAATATTTCGTTTCATAAGATTGAGAATCATTTAGACCTTCACGTTTTTGATGATCTAATACTTAATTATCTTAATTAATAAAAATGTCTCTTAATAACTAGTGTTAAGTGTAACATATATGAATACGTTTTATCGTTAGTCTCATGAAACGCAATTAAGGTCAAAATGCACATACCGCTGGACCTGGAGCCAAAAAACCTCCAAAATAAAGACCGCTATAAGTCTCACTTATGCTCTGTTAGTTATCTGATTAGAAATACTTTATTTTAGCTCGTATACGCTTTTTTCAAGTAAGTCGCTTTATTCACATAAATATTTCTATTTAGAAATTTCTTTTTTCTTACCTCTGTTATAATATTAATATATATGTTCTAAAAAACTTTTAACAGAATGTAAAAGAATAACTTTTAAAAATTTTACGTAATCTATAAGTACTGCTCAGAAATGCGTAGATATATTACTCATCACAACTTTATTGTCGTCCAACGAACTTCATCAATTGGATCGCCTACATTAACAACGTTTTTCTAATCTGGGTAAATTCAAATGTTGAATTCGATCACAACGCAGAGTACTGCACGAAATGGGCAAGTTCGCTTTTAGAAACAATCATACAGGTAGATTGTATATCGCATGTTGCATTAACTGCAGTCAGTAAGGTAGAATTCTTCTCTCCTCAAGCAAGAGCTGTTGGCAAGTTGTTGGTAGTAGGTTTGACCGAAGACACGGATGATTCATATTATTCTTCAACTACCTAAAAAATATAAGATTTAAATTCATTCATAGAATGTATATTTTGCCGAGATAAAATTACTATATAATTGTTTACGTGCTATTTTTTAGCGTTAAACAAAAAGTAAAATTACACTTGTTTTTATAATAAAATATTTTACGTTTAATGGCGTAAAAAGCGAAATGTCGGTGCATCTTATCTAAATTGGTTCCTGATATCAAATAGTTTTGAGCTATAGATTATACTAGTACATTTGATATGAGTTCACCTGCGAAGATTATAAGTATCTGATCCGCATATGTCAATTACGTAATATTATATCGCTGGCTAATGTATTAAGTAATGATGATCGAAGTAGAGTAGAGTAGTCTTATTTGGCTCCGAGTATTCTTTCTAATTAAATATATTGATGATTTTTTTATATTTGAGAAAATTTATTGTGCTTTTTGTAAATGAAAAGTACAAAAGTTGATATACAAAAGTAGTCCTCACCCCAAAAAGGTGTTGGAATAGTATATTGTGTACCAAGGGCGTAAAGTAGGCTTTTTTAGACCGAGTGTGGAGTTTGCAGTACGAGCCGAAGACGAGTACTGTAACCACACGAGGTCAAAAAGCCCACTTAGCGCTTGGTGCACACCATATTTTATGTAACACAACTATTGTTTTTCGCGTTTTTTTTTTTTAGAAAAAACGAAGCTTATGTAGTTGTTTTTATATACGACAACCACATTTTTATGAAAATATATATTACTATAATTATACAATTTTTGTTGTACAAAAAAAAAACTTGTTTAGATATTTTTTTATTAATTGGTTTTTTATTTGAAAATAATAGTATATTTTGTAACACAAGTATTGTTTTTCGCGTTTTTTTTTATAAAAAACGAAGCTTATGGGC
>UXGD01004885.1:0-15863 GCA_900474315.1 Torymus auratus
AGTATCTAATTTTGTAGGAAAGTGAATTTTATAAATTATTTTATCTCAATATCTTATATTTAAGACATTTTTCAAAGCTTTTTGGACGCTGAGCAGAGTTGTAACCTTTTTACGCGCCGAGCCGAGTTGTAACCTTCTTACGCGTCACGCTGAGTTGTAACCTTTTACCTTTCAGGCGACGATATTTTCTCGTTAGCAAAGCCAGATGTTAAAAATTTGTTATTGTAGGTATGAGGATTTTTGCGAAGTATTGCACACTCTAAGTAGATATTTGAAGAAAGATACAATATTTGCAAGGGCTTTTGCGAATTATTATTACGAATATCAAGTTATCGGATTACGTATATTCAGTAACAGAATATTTTTCTGACCGTGTAACAAAATATTTTTTTCAATATACATAAAAGCATTCCGTATTGTACATCGTTTTTATAATTCGTAGTTTAAAATTGTTATTGCTTATAGAGCAATAAAAATATTATTAAAGTTGAAAGCACCGCTTTTGCGGGCTTTACGTGAACGCGCGTATTTTGCTTCGCCCCAAGCTGTTAGCATTTCAAACAAAGCAATTTAGATCAAAATATGAGAAGCAAATTGACGATTATTCCGTAAAAATTAAATCGACCCCCTCAAATGCGAAAATTTAAAACAATGCTTTGCATTCGGCACGAAAAAACACATTCGAAAATCAACAAAGTAATACAACTGTTATACATTTTTCCAATTCCGCGGGACCGAAAACAGCGTTAAAATTTTTTTCGAAATTACGATACGAGGCACGGGCAAGCAATAAACACACGCGAAGGTAACACGCGCGAAATTCGTTGCGAAATTGGATGGAAAATAATTGACGCCCCCCGTGTGCGCGTGCGCCGGTTCGAACCTTTATGAAATGCTAACTGCGTATTGAGAATTCAAAGTGCCGCGGGAACGCGCGGGTTTCGAGTTTACGGCGCCGCGTGCATTTTATCGCTGCGCCGCGTGATTCCAGACTGAGGTTTCGTCGTCTCGAAGCATAGGGACGTCGTCAACTTATTTGGATGCGTTTATTATTCATAAGGTTCTCTCTGGCAGGTGTATCGATTGTTTGGTTGATTGTCGTCGAAGCGCTTTTCACTCTTGGCATAACGTGTGTCGATTGAATGTTTCAGGATATCGGATGTTTAATTATTTGCTATGTTGCTCTTAATATTCATGCGGCTGTCTCTTTCGACTTATCTTTTGGGATAGGGAAATTATTGGGCTTTTCAAGCTTGAAGTCTGATGACGTAAAAAGTATAAATCTTGGTTGAATATTTTAGAAATGCACTCGAATTTCTGCATATTTCAAGACCCTTTTTGCGCGCTTCATTGTGATTTTAAGTAAAGTATCTATTTTGGCGCCATAAGCGGAAGATGCAAGGAATCTTATATATAGAAAAGGTTTTAACATTTCTTCTCCACAAGAACCTTTGCAGTGAATTTTTATAAAGTATTTAACAAAAAGTGGAGTAGGTCAATACATTCACTCAGACTTCCATTAAGTTGATTCAATTCCTATACGTAGAAAATAAAAAGTCCTCTTAAAAAATAAAAGCATCTGGTTTCATCATAAATGTTAAGCAATTTCATACGTTATTAATACTCGATACAATCTAGATCTAGAAAAAATATGAAAGAAAGTAAATGATCGTAAAAACAAAATCGAGTTTTTATAATTATTGTAACACGCATTTACTGTATTTTCAACGCGTTTAGTTCTTTTAATATTGACGAATTAGAAATATGTTTATTTATAATAAATATTTGTGATATCCACAATTATTCTATAGTTGGACTATGATTCGCGATGTATAGAAAACATGCTGTTTAACCCAAAATATTTGAAGAATGCAATGAATCGAACTATTTCCAAGATGAAAAAGATGCTTACTGGATACAAAGAAAAGTCTTGATCGCTCGTAAATTGAATTCCTCTCTTTCGCGGGTAACTGAAAATTCAGTTAATATCGTCAGATTTTTATCGGAAAAATGGCCAGCGATTCGCACGCGCATACGCGGCTTACATGGACAAGAGAGCGTGCGCGCAATAGCATCGAACACGCGCGAAATCTACATGACAATTTAAAAGCGTCAGAGACGTCGAAACAGGCAAAATTGTCGGGACAGCGCGTTCACGCGCAGTGCCGATGGCACGAGAAAAAAAAGAAACGACAATGGATGGTCGCTTAATGTAGGTCAGCAAGTTTTATTTTGGGGGTCAACCGCGCCGTGGGTAATCAAAAAGAATTTCCTCCACAACAATACCCTGGAAATAGGGATTGCAGATGATTGAAGACACGGGCTTTTAAAGCAGATATTTTGTGGCCATTTTCAGCCGGACGTTTTTGTCAGGCAGGTTTGCATATTTAGATGTAGGATGATTGTAACGATTCCCGAAATCAATTTTGTCGATGGTTTGCGTAACCGCTTGTTATTAGCCGTTATTATGTAGATGGAGGAAAAAAGTAACATTGAATATCGTAGATTTTTTTTATACTAATTTTTTCAACTGATAACGAAGAAAGATATGTGCAATTTATTCACTTTCTTAATTGGATCACTTCTAATCCGTATTACTACAGAAATGGCTGCTTTGACAAACTAGTCAGTCTGCAGTCATAAACGATTAGATATAAATAGAAATGGAATTAAAGGCCTCTATGGGATTATATATAGCGCAGGGGGGACACTATCGTGGTAAAAAATGCTATTTGGTCGTCTGGCGCGGGATCAGCATGGCGACCGCTTGATTGAAAGGGTTTCAATTGACAAGTATAATTGGAAAAACTGATTGGAGGAATCGGCCATGCGGAAGCGAGCGGAAGGGATTCTCTGTGTACAATATGAATTGATTTTTATATTATACCTGCAATACCCTTGAAATCTCTTTTTGGATAAAATAGGATTTTTATTTAACAATTCCGTTCAGTTTGCATTGAATTATGGAAGTTCTTTATTTCCGAAATCGTAATTCGATCGGTCGTCTTTCGATTTGCTACGTTGTCAATAGTAATCCTAATAGATACAGCAGTAAAATATGATAAGAAATTTTGATTTATATATGAAATTCATAATTATGAAATTCCCGTTGGTCGGCTCTTTTTATAAAGTTGACTAACGAGATTTTCCAAAACTTTGATATTCATGAGAAATTAGTTTTGACTAACTAGGAGGAACCACGACCTCCAGATCGCGGGCGCCGCTCAAACTTCGAGATACGTTTTTGGATGCTAATGAATGAAGAAAGAAAGAAAGTTGTTCGATCTAATGTTCTAAAAACATCGAGTTATGAACATTCTAGTGTCGTATTTCAAAGATTCATTGAAAATAGCCTCTAGTAAAATGACAATAAATTATTTCAGAGAACTCCCAAACGACGTTCAGAAGAAGAAGATGAAATTAGAGTGGGTAAGCTGTTATTGTTATTTTCAGTTCTGGCCAAAGTTATGTTGTTAAGTTATAAACAGAAGATATTTTAAAAAACTTTGAATAATGGCATTGAAATGTCCATATTTCGACTTTCTTAAAGTATTAAACATGCAATTGTGGCTTTATGGCTTTCTCCCTCTTCAGACATTCAAAAAGATATTCCAAAGTTTCAGCGAAGTCAACGACGTGGAGGTCATGGCTTTTCCTAGTAAGTTTAACGTAACTTTAAATAAATATTAGAAAAAATTTCCACAAATATGCTTGACGAATTTAATAGCTATCTACTTAGTTACTTTCTTTTGTTCTTATCAATGAAGATAATGTGTAGATTACATTCACATTTATAAGAATTAAGTAGTACCACAACCAACCGAATAGAAAATAAAGAACTTTTCGCAGTTAAATAAAAGGGCCAAGTTGTTCTTTCTCAAGTTAAAATTTTTTCAGCCAAAGAACGATTTTTGTTACCACAAAACATCAATAATAAGCATGAAACATGAATAAAACATTTATTCTTTATCTCGGAAAACTGTCATCCCCGAGAAAAATATAATATATTATGAGAAACTTAAACCCCGGCGAAAGTGACGAAACACGAGGATTCTATAATGCAGTTCCCAGCGCCTTAATAAAGAGGGTGGCTTTTACGCGTTTTTTCCTCCTCTTCTCGAGAATGTAGAGCACCTTTGTCATAAAAACGCATAAAGTTTCGCGGAGAGAGGACGCGAGCGACCGAGTGAGTGAGGGTCTTCCTCGTCGTCGCCGTTTCTCCTGTGCGGCGCGCAGATATGTTTTTACGTTTCTGCCGAGCTACTTTTACGACTTCCGTCAACAACCGTAGAGCGAGAGAGAGAGAGAGAAAGAGAGGGAGGTAGCAAAGGTTTACACAATGGAATATGACGTCCTCTGCGAGCGATGATTATTCAGCTATTATATTACGAGGCAAGAGTTTACACTTTTCGTCGTTCGACAATCGTAAAAGTCTAGTGGATAAATAGTAGCCCTTGGGGATGCGGAAATTAGCGGAGCTGCGCTTCAGCAGGCGGAGTTAACATGTTTTAGATGACAAAGGAATTTTCAATTTACATCGTAAATCAGAAATGTAAGTCGAGTTTTATGGCCGTGTAAAAGCAGTCCTATTACGTCGTTGAGATTAGCTGGAATTGGTTTTTATTTTTCTCTTCATTGCATTTTACGTATCTAAAATGTACTGCATTATTTCCAGCGTAAATGGAGCGATAAAATTTCACGCCCATCATCGCAGTCAGTTTGCACTTTAGAACAAACAGACGCGCGTTGAATAAATACTGAATCAAGCAATTCATTATATATCACAAACAGTCGACGCTTTGACCGTATTTTTATTTTGCACAGCCTCATGATTCCTTAATTAGCAGTGGACGTCGTATTTCGAAACGCACTTAAGCAAGCTCTCCTTTTTTTCTCCCCCGCACCTCATCCTCTCTATTTCTCATTCGCCGTCGTTTCGGTTTTGCAGGACGAAGGTGAAGTGGGTGAAGAAGGATCAGGCTGACCCCCGTAGCCACTTGGCTTCGCCGAATTATTACCCGGCTTCAAGCTGTCGTTCTCTTCTCCCGTGGTTCAGATTGCTCTCGCCTCGCAGTAATTCTTGCAGCTCTATCCTTGGCGCGCTAAATTTTCTCCCGGGATTTCTTCGAGGCGTTTCGGAAGGATTTGACGTATTTAAGTGATGAAAGAGGTTTGTTTATGGAGTGTTTGAGTTAGTTCAGAACGGTTAATTAATTTTATTGGATTCAAAGTGAAAGATAGAAGTATTGCGATCGTTGTTTTTATTGAAAACTTTCAATTTGAGTGGAATATGCGTTACCAATCAACCGATCGAGCCAGTCAATTCATCAAATTGGATTTCCGTTACATTTTTGGATGGCATGAAAAAGATTAAAAATAGAAAAAATGTTTATGACAAAAAAGTAATAAAACTGCCATGAAAACAATAAAGTTTGAAATGAAAATGATATTTTTTTGTAAAGAATATTTATAAATAATTAAACGTTATTTCGTTGATTGTGAACACTTGTTTTAGAATGATCATAATTTTATGTTGAATAAACAAAATGATATCGACTATTAGGCAAGAAAAATTGCGAAGCAATAAGAAAAAATTAATTGAAAATTATTTGCAAACGAAAGCTCATTCAACGACAATCAAGCGATTAATCGCGATTCAATAGCTCCGCCGCTCACGATATAATTCCGCGCCGTGGAATCCATCGCGAAACCGATTAAATTCGACCAGATTAATAAATGAATCTCAATCCCAATTCTCCATCGTGTCAAAGCTCTCGCTCTCTCATTGCTCTCGCGCTCTTTCCATTCATTATACGCCCTCTATCCCCGCTCTCATCTAGTCTCGCGCTCTTCAACGTCATTTCTCTCTGCCTCCAACTCCCACCTTTTTCCTCTCCCTAACTCTCTTCCTCCTCGCGCCTGCGCAATCGAATCAGCAACGGGTGGGTAATTTCTTTTCTCATTCTCGGAGAGAACAAAGAAAGAAAGAAGGAGAGAGAGAGAGGCGCAAGAAAGCACAGGACAGAGCAACCGAGTCTGAGCTTTAACGCGGGAAATCGTAATTGTGTCGCGGTTGCCGGCACGAAGTAGTAGTACATCGTCGCCTTCAAGAATTCTGTCTCTTTCTCTCTGAGGTGAAACTTCGATAGTGCGCTCTTTCGGCGAAAAAGAGCTCGGCCGAGGTGGAGATGAGCACGGGATGCATTTTTATCGGCACGCAGAGGCTACACAGCCCGATAGCTCGACGTGTTTTTGTCTTTGCTCTCGCTCTTTCTCTCTGTCTTACCCTTTTTTGTATACTCGCCGAGCGAACAAACTCCGTGGTTCGCAATTTCTCGAGTTCAAGCGGCGTTTCGAATGATTCGCGGGGATGGCGGAGGTGCAACGAGACGGATTCAAGAAGCAAATGAGAAAAGCCCCCCCACTCGAGTATGTTTACACTCGAAATTGACTGGAGATTCTTGGCGAGCTCGCGGCTGATGGGTGAAAGTGCATTTTTCAACCGCTCGGAGAAGCTTCGTCCTAGTGGTTTCTAACAGGGTGTTGACGTGGAAGCATTCGACGTTTCGTAGGTTAAATTAATGGTTTCCATTTTTTTAAACTATAGGTTTTTATTTTGTACACAATGCATATTTTATTAATAAAAAGTTGCATACATGCACCCATCATAGATTTCAAACACAGAATATTAAAGTATTCATTGTACTGCACAGCTACTGTATCATAAAGAAGTGTAGCAAAAGATTACACCTGTTAATTCAGTCATGAATAAGCGAGTTTAAAATATACGGGTCTCTGTACTGGAAGGCAAAAAGTTCAGAAGATAGGAAAGCTTTTCCTTTGCAATTTATTATACTCAATTACATGTGAAGCGGAGCGAGATCCACACTGCACTGGATTTCATTGAGATATAAGGCATAACTCTTTCAGCTCTCACGAAGTTAAATTGAACAAGAGAAATATCCATGCTGTTGATTAAATTTTAATTCGAATAATTATCTTCTCATGTGTACCAAAAAATAACATAGTTTCAAAGCAACATAAAATTTTCATTAATTTTTCTTTAATTTTATCTATTTTATTATATCTCTTCTTATACTTAAACAATAAAACTAACAAAGTAAATCTACAACGATGAAATTACAATCAATATAACTACACATGGACGTGCTTAAACCGTTGGCTAAAACAATTTGTCGGATTTCGTGTCGTACCACGTCCATTCCGGCGCGCGTAAGTGCAGCCCAGTCGCTTTCTCTCTCAAATCCTTTCGAACTGCAAACAGAACTGCTCTCCCGCTTAGTTAATCTAACCAGAATGTGGTCTTGACATGCCACGTTGAATTATGAAGTCTCTCGCTCGCCGCGCTGATTTCTCGCGCTCAGAAACGCGAACGAAGTCAGACGGGATAGCAAATTTCATAATCCTCGCGTAATAATTGAACGAACCGTCCGGATTACGTTAGCAAGTGGATAATTCTTCTCGTCGCGATGCAGAGTTTTACGAGGCTCACGATTGATACCCTCCAAGTGGGCCGATGCACATGACGCTTGAAGGCGGGAGGAAACTCTCGTACTCTCTGAAGAACCCTATATATACATACGGAAACTCTGCGAGGAACTCTGGCATAAAGCGTTTTCTCGAGGACCCCCCGTGCTACTGAGTTCGCCCGGAGGTATATGTATATGCCTACCTGGCGTTTATACACGCGAGTAAAACGCCGCGCCGATCCCTATACTTTGCATAATCGGATTTAACCTCGCGAAGAGAATTTTCCGCTTTAAGAATTCGCCGGCGCGCTCGTTTTTGCAACGCGTGTATGTTGTATATGCATATATATGTGTTAACGGTAATGCTGGTCGATGCGCTAAATTATGGGTTCGAAGGTACAATATATAGCGCAAGCGCGCGCGCGTCTGTGTGAAAGGAAAATTCTGAGAGTTTTAAGTACTAGCGTGTGCCAGGCACTTGTTGAGAGCTTAATGGATTACTCTCGAGCTATACTTGACTTCGAATATTGGAGCTTATGCCGGAAAAGCGCAAGAACACTTTGTTTTCGCAGAAACGTATGCTTTCATAATCTTCATCTGTTAAAAAAGGCTCTCAACTTTACAGCCTCACCTTGTTTCTGAATATTTAAATACGCAGATATGATGTTAGATACAGTAATCTTGTAGTAACATTTGTCGCGCCTCATTTGACATTCCGCTTAATGTTCCCACACGTACGACCCTTCTATACTAACAAGACCGCGAGTAGCTTCTACATGTAAACGATGTTCTAACCCAGGTGCGTAATAACCTCTCCTTTGTGCGCCAGGTTTGACGGCCAATTCAACTCCGCGCAGAAGCTCGTACGCGCGCACCTGTACTTTGCCCGTTACTACCTACACATACTCGTCTCATGTACAACTTATAAACTATCGTCAACACTCGAAAGATTGCAACCCTAATGCGAGGCTGCTGCGCTGCTTACCCTTTGCATAAGTTAACAGCCAATTCGACTGTTGATTATGTGGGCGGTTTACCGTTA
Source organism: Torymus auratus (assembly GCA_900474315.1). Lineage (NCBI taxonomy): Eukaryota > Metazoa > Arthropoda > Insecta > Hymenoptera > Torymidae > Torymus > Torymus auratus. The sequence goes on from UXGD01004885.1 coordinate 8,533, forward strand.
GAGGCGGGAAGTCGGGCTAGACTTACTTGAAACTAGGTAACAAATGTGTCAAATTGAGGATAAAGTGTGGCTGAGTGAAACGGTTATGAGGATATTGCTTAGATGTAGGAAAGTTATGTCATGATTATATAACAGATACATCATTTTTGTTATTATGTACATTATGAAGAAAATGTTACGGGAAAAATGTTAATAAAAAAAGCTTATTCTAGTATTACGAGAACCATTTCAAGAACGATGATATCTATGCCCATATTATATGTTTATGATTATTTGTTTGACCCTAAATGACACGTGCGTTTTTATGTGAAACGTAATTCCGTTAGATATATATGATACGCGGATGTAACAATTCTCAGGAAAAAATATTTCGCAAAAACATACTATTTCAGCGACTGTTTGCTTATTTAAATATTTTTCCCAGCACTTTGCATACATTTCACTTTTTATGACAGAGCTTGTCTCTTATTTTTTTTTCCAACACTTTTATGCATTAAAATCACTTTACAGCCCTCTATTTACATTTCTTGCTCATATTACGCATTATTTGTGCATTTGCGCAACGATCCTTTTTTTTCGTTTTTACGGTCGTCGTAATTTTTTCAATTAGCAATTTCCGTACCGCATCCATTCCCTTTCACAGCATTGCACACATTTTACCAAAGCAAGCTTCAAAACCGCACAAAAACATTGAATATTTTTTTTTCCCGCAATCTCGAGCATTAGCTCGCGAATTATCAATTCACTTCGGAACCTCTTTTCCTACATCTCTGAATCATTTCGGTGCTTCGCCCGTCTCAACTTATGGCCCATGAAATATGCATGAGAGGCCGTTTGTAAATAGCCGCTTCATTTTTTCCGCGTCCACCGGTCTTCTTCTTCTTCTTACTTTCCTCCTCCTCCGCCACCCACCTTCTTACCGGTGCGCCTCGCGCGCTGAGTGCAACTAAGTCACTTTCCGGTGGTAACCCCGTTTCTGCAAAGAAAGTACACACTTAAACGAGATATAATGCACAATAAGGTTTTTCATGCATAATTTATGAAGCCTCGCGGCCGCCTCGATCTCATCCTTCCCCCTACCCCCGTGCTTCGCTAAGCCACTAAATGCCCGCACCCGTGCGCGCACGCGCGCGCATGAATTTACCATCTCATTGACTTATTGCTCTCTTCCGCGCGATCCATATAATTGGGACTTAGAGCACTAAATCACGTTTGTGTAGAAAGAAAGAGGGGCATTCGTTTTTTGCAGAAAGATTTCCACAAACGCGCCATGCGCTCGCAAATGGAGGCGGCACGGATGCTGATAACGTACGTCAGGACGTATATTGCGCCGCTGAAAAGTGCGCTCCGCTCCGCTCGGTCGTGGGAATTGCGCGCGATTCGAATTCTAAGGGGGAGAGTGCTGCCCGCGTGACAAATTCTTCGGAGCGTCGTGCCCCGCGCGGTTTTAAAGGGATGTTATCTTACTTCCGATAGATAGTTATTGCTGAAAATGATAGATTTCTGTGTTGAGGTTGACAAAAAGTTAAAGGTGGTGTTTCTAATAAATTATTTCGTGATAAATTGGCAGGAATATCGTTATAATACTTGAAACATTATTTTGAATGTAGAGTTATAATAGACGATATATTATACTTGAATAGTAGCCCACTTGAATATAATTGCTTAATTTATAGCCTCATACGCGAAATCGTATCACATAATATCTTTACTCCGTTATTCTCAGCGCAGAGAGCTATTTTCACATGTAGATTTTATAATATATATATAAAGATATGAAATTTAAATTACTTTAAATAAGTTTGTTAAATTTTATCCAGATTTCGTTATTTCAATTAAATATGTTTCATCATGCATTTACCTTAACGTGAGTATTTTTGAATAATTTATTTATTCTGCAATGATATACGTTGAAACCTTATACATTTCCCGTTCAAATTAATTGTATTACCGACGTACAATTGAACCCCTAGCAATAACTTCTGCCAAAACCAGAACGAAAACGTTTTATTAATACGAAACTATTTTAAGCACAGCACGAAGCGACTATACATTACATTTCCCTCGTCTCTTCCCTTGCCAATTTTCACCAAAACACATACCTCCATCCGCATGAAAACAAATTCGCTGCGGAACGGCTGGAAACGAGCTCTCTGCCTCCCCGAAATCGCGCGATCTCACCTCTTCTCCTCCCCCATACATTATCAAAGTGAAAATATATAGCCGGGGCGGATTTGTCGGCGCGCGAGCCCTGGAAAATCTCGAGTTTGTCTCCCGCGGGAGAAGGTGGCAGTAGTGCGCCGCAGTGTAGCGCAGCAGCCAGCAGTCGCCGCGGACACGTTCCCTAGAGCGGCCCTAAAACAGATCCGAATTGGAAGCGTGACCGAAGTTTATTGCAAATAGCGGCCGATATAGCGCCGAGGAAATTGAACGGACTGCTGCTGCTGCTGTTGTGGCACGTGTATGCGGTTACGTATGTTGGTATGTACGTTCGTACGTGCGGTGCGCGACGATACGCGGAAGAGTCGATTAACGGAGGCTCAAAGGGCCGGTCGGCTTTTGGTATGTCCCCCACCCTCTCCCTTACATTTGGGCAGGTTCTGGCAGCGGCTCTCGTATATGCTGCTGCACGTGCGTCGTATAGCGTGCTAGCGTCGTTCGATACAAGTCGGGGTTGAGGATTAAGGAGGAGTATAGGGAAAGGGTAAGGAATTGGACAATAAAACGTTTAGTTCGCTGTTTTTCAGAGAACTTTGCGTTGAAGAAGATTTGTTTGTTTGTGATTTGTTTTTATGGACTCTAATACTTTTATCGAATGATCTTTGACAACTAACTTATTTAATTAATATTATTCCTGATGGATATTTTATTCATTTATTCTTCGATACACATAAGAATACTATGTGAATATTATTATATTAAATTATTATCTTTTATATATTTTAGTAAGCTTCATCATATCAATTTCGTCTTTCTTTGCTAAATTTAATAAACGTTCCTTCTCACTGTCGACCATTTTCGTGAGAAATTATTTTTGATTAGCCTCGTAACTCGTATTCAAGAAAATATTCTACCTTTTCCTTTATTCTGGTTTGCTGGCATTCCTTTTTATGTGGTTGCTCACATAAGAAATATGTCTTCAAAAAAGAAAGACGTACAAAGTCGACTTTTCACGAGGGAGAATACATTAGTTAAGATTTTCATTTCTGAAATTACACGAATAACTGACTACTTAAAAAAACTTTCTTTTCAAATCTTCCCCGCTCAGCTACCCTATTGTTATCATTTAAACAATGGATGCTTTGCATTTTTATTTCTGTTTTTACGATTTCTTTCAGTAGTAACAAATGTTGGAATATTAATTTTTTTGTGCTGTATATACATTTTTCAGTTTACAATATACTGTTATTATTGAAAATATGTAAGCCGTCAAAGTGTGTACTTAGAAAAGTAATTCTCCGGTCTCAAAATAATATTTCTCTTGAAAAAATAGTCTTACGAGAAAAAGAGAAATTCCTCCTATGTGACGGAAGCATAGTTTTAATGCAGGAATCACGGTTTTTCACAATAGGACTCAAATTCTTTTACAATAGGAGAAATTTACGTATTGATACAATAAGATCGTGCACCAGCAATGGAGGAATATGATATTATAGGCCTAGGATCTCAAAACTATGTTTTATAGATATCATTAAATTGCAGTATAAGACAAGTTTTATTAATAACTAATGACACTGGGATTAATATAAATATTCGAAATAAATAAAGGGTTCTTATTTTATTCAAGTATAGCAATTGCATTTTTGCAGTTATTTGTTAGTAATTATTTTGTATAAGGGAATATTTCTCTTATCGCGATATCGTACCGAACGGATATTCATTCTCTCACAGAAGGAAATTCTCCTGGCCCTATTTTTAGCAGAATATTATCCACCTACAGGCAGATTCATGTTGGTATAGGAGAATCGTCTTCTGAGATTTTAAGTAATTTGTCCCTGTGAAAAGGAACACGAGAACTCCGATAATTATAGGGAAACAAACTGATCTTTGACGCTACTACGAAGCGATTTATTATAGAGAAGATAATGTTAAGGATAATGAGTCTGTGATCATAAGTTTTTATTATTATCAAGTCATCGTTAATTTACCTTCATTAAGACCATAAGCCAAGTTTAATAGGAACTTTTCTAATTTTTAAAAAGCCCTGTAATAAACCAAAAAATTACAATAACCTAATTGTAAATGTATTTTAATACAACCGCAAAAGAGCAGAGCATTTATTCGTTTTATTCGAATGAAAGCTGTAAAATTATTTAAAATCCTTTCCCAGAACGGATTCAGGTCAAACATTGTATGTACTTTTTGTAAAAATGAAACAATAAAACATTTTCATTTCTACACATTTTCAGAATCCAGTTCAAATCCTTTATAAATAAAAAGCTTAAAAATTAAATTACCTCGACTCACTTGCAACTGAACATCGTATCGAAATCGATCCCTATAATCAAATCATAAAAAACCGCGCAAAATTCAAGAATCCCAATAAAGCAACAAGTGCGGCAACCAAACTTTATCAAAACCCCCTTGTTCTGCTTCACCTATACACACAACAGAACCACGCGCGTAGAAAAAAGACACGACAACGCGCCTTATCTTACGCCGCAAAAGTGACCGCGGAATAAAGTGGCCAAGGGAGAGCGGCGCCGACTCCATTGACCAAACCCTCGCGGCCTGGACGACCGCGGTCATTTCCGCACGCTTGCCCTCTCCCTCTCTTCATTCCACTCTCCCTGCCTCTTCTTTTTCCACGATTATACGAGGTCATCCCTGCGTCCGGGGAATTTCCGCGGTAGCAGCAGCAGCAGCACTCCTCGAGAATCTCGCCTAGGCGGATATTGCTCCATTGACTTGAAAGAGAGGGAGTGTGCGAGGTTCAATCTCGTGGTGGCTCTCGCGCATTTAAAGAGGGAGGGGAAGATCCGTTGATCATTTTTAACCTCTTGTATCACGGCCATGTCGTCCCTCAGAGAGTTTCTAGGAGAGGGCGAGAAGAAGTGGCGCTGCTCCGTCTTGCCTGCGCTTTTTATCTTTGAGATCTACTCCTCTTGGCGATATTTCTTGCTGGAGATTTCTTTTACGCGGTAAGGTGAAGATGTGCTGATGTGGGTGTTAGGGCGGTGGGAATTCTTTTGAGGTATAATGAGGAATTGATAGACTGTGGAAGGTGTATTGATGGAAGTATGTTGCGAAACGAGACGAGACAATGGTTTTCTTAATATTAAAGCATAATTTGTGTTGATATAAGTTATTTGGGAAGTTTAAAAATTTTGTTGACTCGATTGCTAAACGTGAAACTTGTAAAAAGGTTGGATAACATTCACGTCTGACTGAACTTGGTTTGCGCTACTTATATGTATATTTAATAATATTATCCTTTAGAGAATTACATGGTTATGTATAGTTTAAATGATTTTTCATGAGTTGTTATTTTAAAATTAAATGAGAGATCTTCGTTAGTATGATTTGTTTAAAATTTTTAATTATTTCTTTTACTACATGTTAAGCAAAGAACGTTCCTTGGTGTTAATTACGTAAATTTAGATCATTTATACAGTAAATATGTATATTTACGAGATAATTTGTTTGATACTTAGACGTAGTTAACCACGTTAGAACTCTAACTGAGTATCTATCTTGACTTCACTGAAAGTTAAACGACAGGGTATAAACTAAACGAGGGCAAACTTTAATCACGGATATTCGAAATTGAGAATTGACTCAAAATAAAGTAAGCCTTTTCCAATTATAAACAGTTTATTTGATTTTCCGTAAACAATTGTCTAGTTTTTCATTCTAAAATAAATTATCTTTGAGTGCTTTAACTTGTAAAAATTACCCCGTTTCATCGCTTATAAATTCTACCCGATAAAATTTTATAAAAAGTTTTCCTTTCTTCCTAACACGATCAATCCACAGTCTAACTGGAAAATAAAGCTAAAAATAATGTGTAAAACAAAGCCGTTTTACAGCGCACGAAAAAAGCCTCAATCAATACTCCGAATTCGCAAAAGGCAATTGACACGAATAACCCCGGCAATTAAAGCGCGACGTGCGAAGATTAAGAGGCAACCGTTTCATAACGAAAATACGCGCGATGAATCATTTATCCAGCGCGTAGTGTATACACTACTCCGGATTAACGGAATTTTTTCGTCCGCACGTCTTCGGGCCAGCGCAATTTCGTATTCCGAGGTGTTCGCGCGCGCACGCGTGATGTACGACGCAACACCGTTGCGCTCGTTAAATATCCCGTCCACGTGGGCTTTTACGCGGCTGGCAGCCTTTCTTCTATCCCGGGGTGCGTTTATCGCCCGGGCTTTCCTTTTTAACGAGCGATACACGCGAGCTCAGCTCTGTAATCAAGGGAAGAGGGCCTGTGATGGGAGAGTTTGAATATTCGTTGCTTACGACGATGGATGTCGGAGTGTGCGAAGGTTTTGTAAAGAGAACGGGTGCGAATTTTGAATTTCTACTCTGGTTTTTCGAGTTGATTTGGATTGCAAGTCTTTTGTTTCTAACATTTATAGATAGGAAAGTATTTGATAGCTCTACGTATTATTATTATTATTATTATTATTGTTGGTGTTATAGTGTCATAAATACTGTAGCTTTCAGACCTCAAAGTGATATTGGAAAACATTTTTGAAATAGAACTTTGGAAAGCATAGTTGTCGTTTGTTTCGGCCAAATTGCTTTTAGATTACTTATTAATTGCAAAAGTACTTAGACGTCGTGTTTTCTGCAACTACGATGATACGGCAATCTTACGTGTGAAAAATTGCAAAAACTTTGCGCGCAAACGCTTTACCGGGGCGCACGGACAGAGCTTAATTTAATTTCCGTGAAAAACGCAATTTCTCTGGATTTTCATTTAAACCACGTGAGGTTTTAATCTGTTGAAACAGTGCAACATTCTTTTTACGCGTACGCCTACTTCAAGGAATTCACTTGAAAACTTTTGAATTCATCTGACCGCAATGCAGCCCTCACATCTTGATTATTTTTGTTTCTAATCAAGTTCTTTAACTACGTAAATTTGATAATATACTATACATAGTTATAGTAATATCTGTTTAAAAGTAAGAATTTATAAAAGAAAGGTTAAAATTTGTTGAAATAGTTTAATTTTATTATTCTTTTCATTTTTTTGATAAATCGTGTCTATAAATATTAATTTTAATGTAAAAAATCGTCAAGTATCCCGTCTTTGTTTTTGTCAGAGATCCATAAAAACCTTTGAAATATATTCTGTACATTCGCCAAATAAATTT
>UXGD01004886.1:0-15854 GCA_900474315.1 Torymus auratus
CAGTCGAACAGTGAATTTTGGGGATTAAACAGTGAATTTTCGATGCTCATTTTCAAACGTTCATAACTTTGGAAGGATTCGATATTTTGTAATCCTTAAAAAAGCAAATTAAAGCTCGTTTTCTCTACTTTCATTTTCTCTTCTTGAAATGATATTTAAGACTATCTAAAGTTAAATAATTACCGTTTTAAGAAAAGATTTTTTTAAAGACCTTTTTCAAAATAAAGCTAAAAGTGACCAGAACTTTAGTTTTTTTTTAGCGTTAGGGTCTAATATTGCAGCTTTCTTCATATTTCTATATTCAAAAACTTATGCCAAAGTTTCACCCGAATCCGGATCCTTGAGCCTCTCCTAATAAATGTGATTTCGTTTATATATATTTGTAAATTAATTTTTACTTTTAGAATAACGTTACTTGCAATAATTACGAGCGACACTGCGTAATCACAGCAAGAAAAATGTCGGATTTCGTCTGTCAGGTGCAGTGTATAGCTAAACAAAATTTAAATATAACAAGAAGAATCTAAAGCATTTTTTTATAAATATTTTAGATCTCATTCGTCGCATATGTGTGCAATGGACTGACGGACGATGAGGGTATCAGGAAAACAGTTCGAGCACTCAGGTGCCTTCCAGGGACAGAATAAATTTCTTTCAATAGTTATATGCACGCCATTTAAACATTTAGCAGCGATCAACGGACAATTTCAATAAATCATATAGATATTTAGTTGGTGTTAAAATTTTATGAGAATAAAGTAATAAAACATTGATTTTATTTTTTCTTTTAATACGTTTTTTCTTATTGTATATATTTTTCACTTATTTTCATTTATGACAGGTCACTAAAATTTTAAATTGTTGTACGATGCGTAAACGATAAATAACTTAATTTGGAATGCAAAATTAAGGGTTTGATTATTTATTAGAAAATTTAACGTAAAACATGTTTAATTGTCACTTATTGTTTTTACATGTAACAGTATTCACTAGTGGAATTCATTCAAAAGATTCTAATCATTAATAGATTTTATAAAAGAATAAATGTGAAAAGAATTTAAAATGATACCAAAGGTACATTTTCTAATTTTCAAATATTTGAAAATATGAGACATAATTTTTTTGTTGATATAATACATAGTTCATTTGTTATATGGTCAAAGAAAACTAAAAATTCTTAATTTTCTAAAGTATACCAAAAATAAAATTTAAATGTATTTAATATCATAAAAACGTTTATAAAGTTATTATAAAGGACACATAATTAAATATAAACAAAATAGCAGAATACTGCAGTTGGAAGCTGAGTACAACCTATTTTTTTTGTATTTTTTTTTTTTTTTTGTTTTACAAAAATTAATATTTAGCGCTTTTAGGGTGGGGCATAATAAAAAAAAACTATATACTGATTTATCAAAAAATGGTATACCTAAGACACACACAAATATAAGTCCTTTCCAAATAATATGTAAGTCAATCTCTAAAATCTCTAAAATAAAATACAATCTGGACATATTGAAAAACCAATGTCAAAATTAAAATATCCTTTTGGAAAGTCACCACCCTAAATGCGCCTTAAGGGGATGCCTTTTTCTGACGAATTACTTTACTGCACCGACTTCAATGTTTTTATTTAAATATTGATTTAGCATTTCCTTAAAATCTAAGAACTGAGACGCAACGGGAAAGTTATTGTCAAATTTCTGACAAATCAACTGCAACGTCATATTTTAGGGTTAACATACTATGGAACGTTGCAATTTTTCACATTACATCTTTATTTTCAATTTTAGCTTTAAAAATTTAATTTTAAATTTATTTCAAGTTTATCTCGTAATAGATAAGAAGTTTATTTTATGCCTCTGGTCATAGAATTCAAGAAACGGTTAATAATAATATATTATTAATGAAAAACATTGAAGCAAGCACAACAAAACGTTCCGATGGTGTAGGATCTCATTGATGTTTGAGTGATCAATCTGAATAATATTGAAAGCTATTAGAATTGTATGAACTTTGTATCGAATAGATTAGTCGTGTAAAGAAACAATTTTCCTACGAGATAGTACCTTATATATAACAAAGTTTGACACTAATCCTAATATAAATATATATCAGAATGAAGTTAAACTGTAACACTATTTACATCATCGTGATAATGAAATATCCATACAAATAAAACTTCTTGGATTGTAATAATAACAACTTCCGGAGTTGCTTAACCTAGTTTTAACTCTCGTTGGATTTTTATCTTCTCAATTTTCTGAAACAATTAATCAGAATTAACATTCGCCACGAGTACTTATAATATTACAAAAGCAAACAACTTACTTCCTTAAACTCGGTTCTTGCAGCGTTGTCGGTGCCTTTTGTCGACGCGGTCTGGTCGACATCTGTTTACTGCTAGTGCTGGCAGTACTACTCTCCGAATCGCTCAGATGATCTGCTCGCGACGTGAGGGAATTACTCCTAAAATTGAATAAATAATTATGTCACAAATAAAAAACTAAGTAGCCATTTCAACGTTCGGTCAGATTGTTGCACACTTACACGGATGAAGAGGACTCGTCGTAATTCTTCTTCTCAGACCGGACGGTTTCATTTTGGGCCGAACGACGGCTATCATTCAGCTTCTCTAGCACAACCTTCGCGGCGCTCGGATCTTTGTCCGCCGTGGTCTGTTTGCCTTTGCGCTGCTTGCGCTTCTTCACTTTTTGATGAGGCCGGTCTGGCTCCTCGACGTTGTCCTCGCTCGCCGAATGCGTCTCGGCAAATTTGAGTGCTGTGCGCTTTCGTTTTTGTACCTGTAACGAATGAAGAACACATTCCTCAAATACAACTATTCATCAGTCTACAGATTATTGCGATTCCACTCGTTCGCTGCTGCTCACCTCGGGCAGCTTGTTTTCTGGCGTGGGTGGTTGATTGCTCTGGGGCGATTGTGCTTGGACGTCCTCAGTCATGTTCAGCATCTCAGTGAGCCGCGGCAGCTCAATCCTTGAGGTGGTTTTATCAGTCGTCATGGAGTACATACTTCGGTCGCGCGTACCTGCCTCAACCACCTCGGCCTGATATCTCGATGCCGCGGCGATGGCCTGGCTCAATTGTGTTGGATTCACCCTTAACGTGGGCTCAGTCTCGATATCATCCCTATAAGGGATAGGTCTTGGACACCTAAGTAAAAGCATTAGTTGCGTAAAAGGCAAAGCAAGCAGTCAGAATTGCAAGAAAAGTTCTGAACATGTCTCCTTACCTTTGAGTGAGCTGCGTCGTGATGGTAGGCTCAGATTCGGGATTGGCATCGGCCAGGACAGGCATTTCATTATTCCTGCCCATCATATCCATCAGGGGCTTGAGTGGTGTCAGCTTCAGCAGCTCGTTGATGTCGAACGTTGGCCACTGCGAGCTCGAGCGCTCGGGCTGCGGCACCGACGTGGATGGCATGGGCGGCGTCGGCTTCGCTGCCGATTCAGCTCTCACCTGGCGCTGTATATTCAGCATGAGCGTGTCGTCGTCGTCGTCGTCGTCGTCGTCGTCGTCGACAACGTGGTTGTTGGCGCTACGACCGTAGTGAGTCGAGCCACTGCGAACCGATGGACCGCGACGCATCGATATGAAGCCCAGATTCACCCGGTGGTCGTCGTCATCATTGTTATCGTCATCGTGGACGTCGTTGCCGACGCCGTTATTTATGCTGCGACGGGAGTGAGTCGAAGACCCGCTGCGAACTGCTGGACCGCGACGCTGTGTGATGAAGCGCCGATTCACCTGGTGGTCGTCGACCTCGTCGTCGTCGTCAACCAAAAATCTGTAAATAAAACAGGTGATAGTTGTAATAAGTTTGGAAAAGATATATAGCTCTCAATTTTGAATTGTGTAAAATTTCTTTGAAAGAATTATTGTAGACTTGACGTATCGGTTTTCAAAAATTCGATTGACAGTGTTTATGTTCGCTTTAGTAAATAATTGACTCTACTAAAATTACAATAGCGTAATTTTAGAAAAAAGTTAATAAATTATAGTCATTGATAAGCACTTTACAATAAATTAATGTTTTTTACAATTAATAAACAAGTCTATGCATACCTATTGGAGCCCTCGAGCCCATTACTTCTTGACAACCCTGGCCCGGCCGACGGTACGAAATCATCACTGTCGTTGAGTCTCGCCATCTTGGGTAACCGCGACGTCCGCTGATAACTGGAATTTCTGCGGGTTTTATTAAAAGACATTTCGGACGATGTTTGTGCCTCGTCTTGTTCCTCAGAGCTGGGGCTGCTGCTGTTATTTTCTAACACCGTTGTCGCTGTTGGTGACGTAGTTTCTATCGTCGCGTGGTGCATCCAGCTTGAGCCCTCGAGCGGGTCTATTGTTTCCGACTCGAGTTGTCGTGAGGAGCGTGACAGTTGCTTCTTGCACGAAATATTGCTGTTGCTACTACGCCGCTGCTCGATGGTCTTAGATCGCTTATCTCGAATCGCCGTTCCGTTTTGCGACGAGTCCTGCTCCGAGTCTGTAGTCTCGCAGAACTCTTGTGTCTCGGGGATTACAATGGCGGGACCTGAGGAATCCGGGCTAGACGACTGCTCGCTGAGCTGAGTGTCCTCCACAACTGCCTCTACGCTTCTGTGGTTCCCATGCGTTGTCTCGGATAGCTGTGTGATGTGATGGATAAGTTAGAGATTTTTTTGTGATTATAAAGTAATAGAGAATATTTACCAGTCTTATATTGACGCTTTGATTGTTTGTTAAATATCGTGACACGTCTTGCAGTGCCACTCGTGGACTTTTAATTACGTCTGGAAACTCTGAGCTCCGCTTCGATAATCTGCTAGATAATCCTGCTCCGGATAACCGACCGGAATTCCTCTTTGAATATCTTCCAGACAGTCGTCCACTGGAAAACCGATTCGTTCTTCTGTTAACAATTACACGTTCTTCATCTTCTGTAAAATATGCAATCATGAATGCAATTATAGTTTTTTTTCTTGTAAATCATTACCACAGTAAATTTAATAAAATTTTACCTTCAGGTCTTAATGTTGCTACCGACAGTCTTTCTGGCAGTGTTCGTGAACGTCTACTTTCCTGTATTTATAATGAAATTATTATTTAGTAAATGGTAAAAAATATTGATGCAAAGAAAAGGTGGCAAGTAAACTCACTACTGATCTATCTAAACTTCTATCAGGTGTTGTTGGACCTTCCTCAATGATACTTAAATTTGGATTCTGAAGTCTCTGCATATTTACTCTACTTAAATTTATCGTTGGCTTAGTGATTGTATGTCCACTCACCATTGGTTTCACTACTCCTCTTGCAGGAGATTTTGTTGACAATCTCTTGGTAGATTCCCTTCCTAGTATTAATAAAAAGGTTGCATTAATATATAAAAGACTAAATGGTGCAATATTCATAATATTACTAAATGTTCAACATACTTCCTGTACTGCTAGTCGACAGGCGATGAATGTTACCTTGGTTTTGGACAAATTCTTGACAAGAAGAAATTGTGTTGGTAAGAAATCCGGACATTGTCACGAGAATTTGCATCATGTCTTTAGCATTCTTCAAAACATTTGTTATCACAAGCTGCAATAACATTATGAAATTTTATAAGAAACAAATTTGTAAATATTTGTAAATTTGACATGTTATTTCTAACAATTAAAAAATTAATAATTCTACTTACATCACGAGTATTACATGCATGAACCAAGTCTTGCACTTCGGCTTTCAACTCATTATTTCTCAAAAATAATAACTGGCTCTCTTGTTTTTCTTGCGACAGAGCCTTAGCCAACGAATGATTATTAACTTTCAGTTGCTTATACACTGGAAAAGAAAGGCCACATTAGAAACCAGAACTTTCTCTCCTACCTCAACTCCAGTTGCATATACTCACAAGGTGAAAAAGTCTTGTTCTTGGTGCTTCTGATGCAGTGAGTCGTCCTCTTAATGAGGACGGTGGCTCGCTTGATCCTCCTGTGCTTTGGAACCTTTGCCATCTTGCAGGCTTATACCCCCCGTAGTGCTACCTACAAAGAAGACCATAAAATATAAAATCCTGTCACTTTCCACCATATACGGAAACAATTCAAGCACGAAGCCATCAACAATTCCCACATCCACCGTACTTACACTAAAAATTTTTACGCAATCCCGTGCACAAATTGATCCGGTGCAGCAGCAACGACGACGACGATGCACTCGCTGGCAGCCGCACACGATCCCTCGAGTCCCATGAACAAATTTGACACGACCGTTATTACCGTGAATACCGTCTGTATCTCTCGGGATCCTCGGGGAGCTCTGCGCAGTGCGCTTACTCTCCCATCCTCCCAGCGAGCGCGACGCGGTGGCGACTCCTCTTTTCACACTGTAGGCGATGCACTCCCACAAACGCTTACAAACGTATATATATATACACTTTCGGGCGATATCATCCGCGGGGATGCGGAGAGCAGCGAGGATATAATTGTTCCTCTCTTACTCTCTCGATCTCTTGGTCACTCCAAACACGAGAGAGCGCGACCGTTAAAAGCCTGCTAGAGTCTAGCAGCTAGATATCTGGCGCGCGCAGCGCGCGCCTCCTACATAAAGTTCGTATATGTATAATGTAATATCGTGGAGTGCACATATGTACGTATATAGGTATATGGGTGTAGGAGTGGTGGAGTGGATGGGGCCGCGGCTGGGCTCGAGCGGGAGGGTTAGGAAAAAGAAAAAACTAGTCCCGGCGCGTTGGGAGAGTGCATATATATACACTTATGGGGATATATAGGTACGAGGAGGGTGGCGCTGATGGAATTTTCTAGGCACGAGTAGCACCTATAGCACGACGCACGACTATATTATAGAGAAAACCAAAGAGGCGACATCTGCGGCTGTAAACAAACTGCACTTTTGCAACGATTTCGCGTGCCACTCTGCCACTGCCTCTACCTGCAGCAGCCTGCCAGTTTAGGTTTGTTTCCACGGGGTGTTTGTGACGAGATTGCTGACGACTGGAATCTCGTCGCTTTTTGAATTTTCAGCGACAATAGGTCATCGTATACCTATGTTGTCGGAGCAGTTCATCTCTCTCATCAAGGACATACGCCGACACCGCTGCGCGCGAAAAACAAACTCATTCGATCCTCGTAATTCAACCAACCACTTCACCGTTATTGACGGTCGTCGATTGTCCCGGCGAGCGTTACGAACGTACCGAAAGTAACATCGGAGTCGACCGAATTGCCACTGACTGCGAGTCCCTGCTGCTGGCGTGCGCGCATCATCATCAACAGTCGCCGCGCGCCGCGCATGTCAGCAGAGAGCGCGCGAGAGAAATCGCAGATCGGCCCCCTGCGCACGTATATATTCGCACATAATATACACGATAGGTATATATAATACGCGCCGTTCGTCTGCTATCGCGCGTAGCTGTAGTCGAGGAACGTCATCGCCGAGGAACGTCGTATTATATACGTGCGCAGAAGCCGAGGCGTTTGTATGGAATACGCACTTAGGACATGAGACCCGAGTGAAAGACGAAAAGCAACCGCTGGGGACGACAACGACACGCTCCGCAGCTGCGACGACGACGAGAAGGTGGACAACGGGGGGCGGAGGAGATGGCCGAGTCAGCGTCAGGCCCGATCCTTCACGTGATTGTTGTCGGCTTTCATCACAAAAAGGGATGCCAAGTGAGTAGTTATATGGTGGAGCGAGGGACACCTGTTTTCCTACGCTCCACAGTGTCGAGATTGCTTTTTTTTCTTTTCTGTACGGGAGAAACTCTCAAGGACGATGACACACGATCGTTAGCGATGATTTCGTATGATGATAGGTGGTATTCCGAGCTCTAGAGGCGTCGGTGGAGAAAGCAAAATGTGGTAGATCATTTTGCTTGTGTGTTTTGATGGGTTGAGATATGTGACTGTTATGGTACAGTAGAAGCTATGTGAGCTTCATAGCTGATCGGAGCTAGATTTAGGAGCTACTCCGATTTCTATGATTAGGTGAATTTCTTAACTCAGTGTAATGATGGTTGGTAGTATGCACGTCCAAGGAAAAAATGAAGTTGAGCTTTAGACATGAAAGTGCCTTTTAACGGAGATGGGTTATGATTTTCAGGTGGAATACTCCTTTCCTCCACTAGTTCCTGGTGCACCAAACGAGTGCCCACTGGGGTGGAAATATTTGCCAACACTTGCTCTACCAGATGGATCTCATAATTATGATGAAGATACCGTTTATTTTCATCTACCTAGTCTCAGTGATCCTAACCGTACAATTTATGGAGTCTCGTGTTTCAAGCAAATACCAGTAGAGGTAATTATCAATGTTATTGATGGAATTTATTATCAAATGAAAAATTAAAAAACAGTATTATGTTATAATTAAGTGCAGGCATATTTATATTAGTAAAAAGAACAAAGAAAAAACTGATAAAGCAGTTTTATAGTTTTGAGGCTATCAGTGATGATTCACTCATGTTATTCATCTGTTGACTCTTAAACATTAAAAAAAATCATTTTATGTAAGGCTAATGTTTTAGTGCAATGATTTAATACATTTTTTTTTACTTTTACAGAAATTAGTTAATCGCACATCTGATATCACAAGGGGTACAGTACAAAAGTCTGTTTGTGTTTTAAGTACAATGCCTCTCTATGGCCATATCCAAGTTAAGATGGCTCTTATAACTCATGCCTACTTTGACGAAGGAGACTTTAGCAAGGTATCCTTGCTAGAGGAGACATATCACCACTTGAATTCGTGCATGAGTGGAGATAGTCATATGCCACCACAAGTGTTTATTGGTAAATCACTTTGTAAATTTATAAACACCTTTATTAGACAAACACTTACCTGATATATAAATTTTATTTTCAGGATTATCAGCAAGAGATTTCATACTTCAGTTCCGCCATAAAGCTCTACTTTTGTTCAAGCTTTTACTTCTAGAGAAAAGAGTAGTTTTCTATCAATCTCCTGTACAGCCTTTATGCTCAGCCATACTCACATTATTGTCACTGTTCCCTGGAATGATAGAAACTGGGTTACAACAAGCTGCATGTGTAAAGTAAGATGATTCATTCATTTACTTGCCATAATTACTTACTCACTGCTGATTATCACTTAAAATCAACAATATCACGTTAAACAGTGACAGTAATTTTTATTATCAAATTATTATTAATAATTTTAACTACATTAATAACAAAATTCTACTTCAGACCATCAAGACCAATGTCACCAATCCCCAACTTCGAAGAGGATCAAATTATCGACAACGTGGACTCGAATCTGACCGAGACGAAAGCCTTGTCTAACTTCAATTTACCAGATGCAACCGCCAAGAGGATAGGGGATAACAAACCAGACGAAAACTCATACGTCTGCCTAAACGATAACAAAACCGCAGAGACGATGGAGGGCAAGTGCATCGACCTAGAGCTGAGCGAGGCCACCGAGGCCTTACAAGAGGTGGCAGTAAGCAACGACTTGGTGCACCGAGTACACAGCGTCAACGCCATAAACGCCACCGACGTCGATAACAACATACCTCGGGATACGAGCAGTGATGCTCTTTCTGAGGCAAGGGTCACCAGCAGTATGACGCAGATTGCCAATATCGATCCTGAACTCTGTGGCATGCCATTAAATCTCTTTACCAAGGTGCGTAATTAAAGAATTGTTTTGTTCACTTAATTTGATAAATTATCAGTTAGATATAGCGAAAATTTATCTTTTACAGGGTTATTTGTGTTTACCATACCTGTCTCTGCCATACTTAGATTTACTAGGAGATGTTAATGTTAGAGGCTACGTTGTAGGAGCAACTAATGTTTTATTTAAGCAAAAGAAGCAATTGATAGATGTTTTGGTTGAAGTAAGTTCGAGTTTGACTGTATATTTACACTTTTGTATCTACCAAATTAAAAAAATATTCAAATTTAAAAAATACGTTTGTTCAGACTTCGAAAGCGAAAAAATTCCATTTTCGTCCTCAAAAGTGGTTAAATTTTTAGAAGTATACAAATAACACATCCTCATTCATGAAACAAATTGTATCTAATGTTTACTGATTTCTCAATCAGGTGGAGAGCGCACGAATCGAGGCGAACGACCCGGAGCTCCGACGCCAGCTGCACCTGACAACCGAGGACCTGAGGTTCGCCGACTACATCGTGCGCCACGTCGCCGAGCCGAAGCGCGACAGCTTCTTCGACGGCGTTGGCTGGGAAGGCGGCGACGAATGGATACGTACGCAGTTCCGTGTCTACCTCCTCTGTCTTCTGCGCACGACGCTACAGCAGGACAGCCGACAGACCGATCACTACAATTCTGCGTTCATCAACGCCTGGCGTGCGACTCAGAACTTCAAGTCCTGGGCGAGCCTTAACAACGCCGAGATCAATTGCGTCGAGCCCGGCCATCCGTTTGCCGGCCAGCTTTCCGTGCAGGACATGAAGCTGCGACTGTCGCAGTAAGTTTCGTTTTTTTTTCCGTTTCTTTTTTTAAAAGAACAGGAGAGCTATTTTTTGTAGTTTTAAGCTTTTGTTTTGATGTACCCGAATTAAAAGTAACCTGCAGTTTCTTTTCAGTACGATGCAAAACACTGAGAGTGGACGAAAACTGAACCAGGCCATGGCGTCCACGGGACGAGCTGTGGCCACCACCGGCAAAGCAGTAGGTAAGAAACAACCATAATTCTAAACAGAAATCTTTATCGTCTTTTCTTAACTTTCTTTTTATTCAAACAACTCCTAAATGTAGCATTAATTTATTTATTCTTCAACCTGTTTGCACCAGGTGGCGCAATAACACAGGCGAAGGGTGCGTTCTCGAACTGGTGGAGCACACTGACGACAGTTCAGCCAATGATGGACAATGGCGAACCGAAGCCGTACGATCCTACCCAGCCTCAACCAGACCTAATACAACATACACAACATCCATTACAACCACCGTCCCTAGGGCCGGCACTAAGTACGAGAGAACGAGATGAGTTGCAGGCGAGCGAGAGTAAACCTTGAGAGTAAAATGCGTAGCGTATGATAGATATACTCAGATAAAAAGAGACTTTGTAGAAATACAAAATCGACTGAACGAGATCGAGGACAATGGACGTCCCTCGTTGCAGAAGTGAATCTGCGAAGCGTCAAGTATTGAGAAAGGATTCTGGTGTTTTTTTTTTAAGATTTTTTGGATCAAGATTAAAATTTTCAAGGGTTTTGCCTTCACTGATAAATTGGTTGAAATAGAACGAGTTCTGGGACAATATATCATATACCATGGACGTCAAATGATTTTACTATATACTGATTTTACATAAGTATCACAATTTTAGAGCATTGAAAAATTACATGTTTTTGATATGGAGTATTTTACCAGCAAATGCGTTTAATATAAAAACTCTACGTAATATAGTAAAAAAAAACATCAGAATCTTCTTTAAAAATAAAAGGTGAGGCTTTACCTTATTTTTTTAAAGTCATCGCGCATAAAAAAAGTCCTATGGTTAGAATATTTTAAAAAAAAGATGTACAATAGAATTATTTCAACTAATGTATGTACCAAACATTTATCATTTCTGTACTTTCAAAACAGGTTCAAAGTTTTTGTTTTACTAAGATAACTTTATAAAACAAAAACTGTTAAAATGCATTTAAAAATTAGATATACATCTTTTCATGAAACTTCCCGGAACTATATTAAATTCATGTGCAAATGATGAACGTAATTAAATATTAGCTTTTTTGTAATATTTTCATTGTACATCTTTCGTATCGTTAAAATTCTCTCGTTTATAAAAGTACTTTTTTTATACTATTTTTTCATTATACTTTATTTTATAATAATTTCTTAATTTAAGTAGAAAAATAACATTATTTGTTAGACTTGTCTTAAAAGTTTATCGTTTTGTACTTATGTAAATTTCGACATTTGATGTCATTTACGCGATTCCAGGGCGCAAGCAAAGCTTCACCAGTTTTACATTGAGCAAAGATAGATCTGAGAATTATGCATATAGTCATAAACACCCTCATTTTATAGCATGCGCATGTACTATCTTGCCGAAGAGAAAAAACAAAAAAATACGAACAAAAAGTCGTTGAGCGAATCAATGATGAAAAATTATCCCGGTGGAAGGAGCTGAAATTACACTTTAATGGAAAATGTTCTACTTCTAAAAATGTGTATTTTGCATACTGTTTTAAAGCATATATATAATTGTATATATTGCAAAACTATACTCTTTCAGACAATATAAACGATACACTAGTTACTCATATGTTTGTAAGTGCACAAATGTAGTGATTTATACATCGTTTGCTCTCTTGGAAATTTTCTATTATTATATTGATCAGGAATGGGTTAATTATGAATTTAAAAAAATTAAATTAATCAAAAGGCGCGGTAACGCCCTGTAGACAAGTATAATTCGTTAGACAAGTATCTATTCGTTACTTTAGTTTGCTATGTCCTGAATAATTAGGAATAATTTTACCAGCTAATTTAATTTAAAAAAAGACCCATTTCCAAATAGAAATTATGTATTCCAACTAACCATTCCTCATAACTTATAAGTATTCGTTGCAATTAACTATAATCATTACTCAGTGATTTTTTCGATATTTCTTTTTAATTCTTTAATTTATTTTGACGAAATTTCGTTGCTATTAACTAACTAATAGCTTCATTGATCGAGCATACTATGGAATGAGGGAATGGAGTATTATTTATCATAGAAATATAGGTGCATAAATCAGGGTAGTGTAGCGTATAGTAATTTATGTAAAAAATAAAAAAGTATGCATTATTTACCGTAAAAAGTGTTTTGATGGTACGATAGATTTTTATATTACGAAATACAGGTATAAATGTACAGTGCAATTAAGCTTAATTAAGATGACAACTTTTTTAGTACTTCTATAACACATTGGTTTGCACGTGCTTGAGTGATAAGTACATCGAAAATACAAAACATACCTATATATATTTATAGATGTTAACGAAAAACAAAGAAAAGCGCATATTCAGTTACTGAGCAGAAAAGTTTTATGTGATACTTGGTTTACTCGAGCGTTTACTCTTTAAGTTAACCATTCTAATATATATTATTAATTAACGATTTTGTGTGTACGCTGTAAAATTATTCTAATTAGATCTTATCAATTTGCAATATACGGTAAGAATATTCCAACCACTTTGTTTGTACATACAAAACAATATATACAGTAAAGAAATTATATTATATATATACTAATCGATTGTCCGAGAATCATGATTATACAAATACATGCGATCTATAAGTTTCCATTAAAATTTAAGAAAGAAAGTTATGCAATCATTGACGGTAGACACATTGAAACGTTATCTCGTGAAGTTTTATCAGACTCTCTGTTGACATTCTATAAGCGTGAATTGAATGTGAAGTTTGGAAAGTCGAATTTTAAAGAGAGAAAGGAAAAAATAAAGTTTATGCACATATATCGAAAAAGAAGTTGTGGAGCGACGAACGGGCACAGAATAAAGAGGGGAGATGTTGGTGGGTAGACTTTTTGAAACTCACGACAGCATAGAAAAGAATAACAACGTAAAAGAAATCCGCCTAATGTCTGTTTTTCGTATAAACGACTTTTTATATGCGTCGTAGCTTTGAAAAGCAAATCGTTTTTTAGCGTCGAGCGAGAGCCTAAAAGGCCGATCGATTCGCTGGCCTCCGCTGTCCCCAGCCTTTTTTAGCCTAGTACAAAAGTCAAGTTCATTGTTTTTTATCGAGAGCGAAGAGGAGGTAAAAAAAATAACGAGAGAAGGAAGTAGGCGCATCCGCGAGGTATAAATAAATTTTTATTGTACAGATGAGGGGAAAAGAGAGAAACAGATAATGCCGACTTGTATTTTTAAGCGAATCTGAGGGGCGTTATATATTGATATAAGCGGAGAGATGGAGGATGGCGAGTCGATCGATAGGCATTCGGGTCGTCTACGAGGATTCATTGTTCGCCAGATTGAGGAATTGTAAGTATATGTGTAAAGCTGACAATTTCTTAAAATTGTTTAAGAAAAAGATGATTAATAAAAACGATTTGCGAAACCAGCCATATGGTTGTCATTTAATTCTTATTTTTTATATACCAAATGTATATTTGGTATACGTTTTTCTTATTAAATTCTTATTGATTTGAATTTTTTTATTTCATTAATATGCTTTACTTTAATTATTTCAGAGCGTTGAATATCGAAAAAAGAAAGATATATATTTTTTTATTTAATATTAACACTTCTTTAGGTTTATAATGAATTTAAGCAAAAGAAAAACAGTATTTTTTAATCATTCTGATTCTCAGACTGATAACGGCTTGATTACTCATTTCGATATCTGCACGTCATCGCATATTGAGATTCAATAACCCTACCTAAATATATAAATATGAGGCACGATCGCTACTTACTAACCAGGAGAACCTCATATTATCATATTCGACATTGCAAAAACTGTTACATCTCAGATATTAATATATTATATTTTCATGAAAACGGTAACGCATTCATGAAAAATGATTTGTTTTCTATACGAAAATCGAGTACTTATTTCTTATGATTTTACTTATTTTCTCCATTGTATTGAAAAATATTGCTCATATCAAAAAATGTTCAATTTAAAAAATATGTCTTTTAATTAGTTTTAGCGGATACGTGGGTTGTCTTTTTACTGACAATTATTATTATTTTTTTCCATGGATTCGGTTTAATATAAGACTATTCGGTACTTATAATTAGATGAGTATCTGGCCAAAAATGCGTTTGGGATCCGTCCAAATTTTGCTGAGATAATCGAGAAATTTGATTATATACGGACGTATAGAGATATAGATTATACATCTTGGAAAATTCTTGAAATGGACTCATTTTGGGTGAAAAACAATATATTTTTATATAAAAATTATTAATATTTGAGGTGTAACAATTTTTGCTCTGGCGAAAATATAAGACTCTTTCGGGTATCGGTGATCGTACCTAGTATTTATAGTTTTTTCTATTATGTAAATTTCAGAAGAAAAATTAATAAATTTTAGTTCGTCTCAAATTTTCCAGCTTCTCAATCTCTTGCATTTTTACTGAAAATTTGTCGAAAGTTTCAATCGAAAATAATACATTTTATTTACAATCCAAAATCATATTCAAACGATAGCCGTAACTTGTGTCCTTTCTCAAACAAAATAAGTTGTCTGTTTTGAAAGTGAAAAATATACTTGGGAGAAGAAGAGACATTACACACCTTAAAAAACAAAAACCGTAAATATTCCAACAACGATGAAAGACACTGAAAATTATTCCGTCTTCCGCACGATAAAGCGCGTTAAGCAAAGGTATAGATAAGAATTAACGCCGCTTTTATCAACACTTCGCCAAAGGAGTTGCGCAGAGGCCGCAGAGTCTGTGTTCGCTTCGCGTCGTTTCGTCGGCGCAAACCCGCCGTATAAAAACAGCTGAGAGGAGAGGTGAGCGACGTTGTGTTTATCGTCTGCGGGACGCTAAAATCAACATTGCGAGCGTAAATAATCGTGCAAATAAGTACATACTTATACCTATAAGTGATGGGTGCTTTCGTCTCACGGTGTATAACGCCGCGTTGATTGTTTCGCAGGCCCGACGGCGAACGTAGCGTTGTGAGTAATTGGAATCGCTTTTTTCCTGCTTTGTAAATTGGGTTGAGTATCTAAGGTAAAGGCAGCAGTACTGGGACAAAGCCAATTTGGGACCAGTAGTGGGACAGCGGTAAAAAATTCACAATAAACAATTAATAGTGAATTAAGGCGATAACGGCATTAATTTATTAGCATTGTTTGTGATCT
>UXGD01004887.1:0-15854 GCA_900474315.1 Torymus auratus
ACACGCTCATTGTAACTATCTAATAACGATACGACAGTTTTATTAATTTCGTTCACATCAATATTTCGTGCAGCTAAGATAACTGATGAGCTCATTTCATCATAAAGGTGATTTCTTATCAAATGTCCCATACATCTCCCCCCCGCCCTACCTCGAAAAAGCTCTCACGCGCGATTTTTGCGGTTTTAGAAAGACCCGCGCTCGCAGCATGAATAAAGCACAAGCTCTAGCGCGCAGATGCGCGTGCGTCGATCGATGCCAGCAAGCAGCAGCGCCGGCCAAAGCTCGCACACAAAAGTATATTATACGTGTGTCTATATTAGTATGTACGAGCTACACGGCGGCGAACCCCCGACCGATTCGCGCTCCCGTCGTCTGTACGTCCGCTTAATGCGCTCGGCGCAAATAACGTGAGCGCCGGTGGCAGCATACAGGCCGCCGGTGTTGCGTATATTAGCATAATTGAAAGCCAGAGAGTCGACTACTACTGCTCGGGAAACGCCGTCGCCGTTGGACTCGCTATATATCGCACCGTGATGGGATGTCTTGACGCGGGCTGAGGACTGAAGAGAGGGAGGGACGGCGCTCACTGCCGCATAGACATACACGTGAGTGGTGGAATTTTTCTCTCTCGTGCTGGAAGCGCCGCGTAATTGATATGCACTTCTTTCGAGCCGCGGTACCTACATACTGCTTGTGGCGGCTGTTCTCTTCGAGAGCGGATGTGAATAATGCCTGAGTAGAAATGTTGATTTTTCGTCGATGCTTGACAGTGATAGCTCTTGTATGGAACGCGCTTTGATCTTTCAGTCAGTCCTTAGCGTTAAAGTGTGCCTCTTGAAATCGTTGTAAATTAAAATCCGTTCCTGCAAGCACACACGATTGCCAGCCGAGCCGGGAAAATAATTGATCTGCCTCGGCTCGCAAGCGACATATATATACATAATACATACACGCTTGGGTACTCTGCAACGTGTGACCTTGATTCTAAAACACACTCCCTCTATAATATACTCGCGCGTGCACGGCTTCCGAACTTAGTGTATTATATAGTCGCGGTCGTCGAGCTCGATTAAAACTTAATTTTGTCGCCCGCGCTCGAACGATGAATTAGATCTGCGCGTGAGCTTTACTAAAGCTCGCGCGAGCGCGCCGATCGCAATGGGGCTGCGATGGCGCGCATTTTATGCTGGTTGTTTTTGCGAGCGAGAAAGATTTTTCTTTTTCATAGGGGAGTGTGGGACAAAGTTTTGTGCAGTGATAGGAGGAGGAATGTTCTGGTTTGGTGCGGTAGTGCGTTAGAGAGAGTTGAAATGAGTTTGGGTGGGAGTCGTCGTGGAGCTGCGGATGTGTATGTATTGTGATACCGTGTAGCTGACTGAACGATAAATATGAGATAGCATTGAAATTTGGCTAGAATGAAATTCTTATGTAAGTCTGTGTAGTTAACCAGGTTAGGCTTAGTGTGTGTTGCGCGAAATTATGAAACATCTGCCACTCTCTGAAACGATATTAATGAAGCTTTTATTGTCTTTTAGAGAATTGTGAAAATATTGAAGTGAAAATTGCTTTGAATGTTTGTGTTTGATACACACTTTAATGATGAAAAATGTTTACATTGCAAATGAATACAGTGTAAAAAATGTCATTCAAATCAATGTACATGGGTACATTCAATTTAATGTACTTGTAACAAAATAGTACATCAATGTACAAAAGCATTGTTTTTGCATTAAATTTAATGCATAGATATTAAAATTTGTGCAATTCTGACTCAAAAGTAATGTAATTGTACATGAAAGTTAATGTAAAAAAATTAATGAACCTGCTTGAAATTTGCTTCCAGCACATGTGCATTAAAGTTGATGTAATTTTTTTTTACAGTGTATATTTTTATAACTGTTCATGTACGTCCACAGCTTCACTGTGGTATATTGTAAAGGTATCGAAATGAATTAGTAGTTTATTTTATAATTATCATAGATTACACAGTGCTAAATTTATTAAAGTATTGCAATATAATTATTAATTTCAGATGTAATAGTGAAACGCGGTTGCAAACATGAATTTTGTTTACTCATAAATAATATATGTATATTTCGATTGACACTGAAAAATGAATTATCGAAATTCATGAGAACTGTAAATAAATTATTTTAATCAAATGGGTAAATATATTTTTTCTCAAAAATTTTAAAAAATTCTTCAGTGATTATGTAAAAAAAGCTAAAACTGTCCAGAACTTGAGTTTTTTTTTAACATTAAGGTTTTACGGTTTTTTTTATATTTCTATAAAAATCCTAAAGTTTGAGCCAAATCTGGAATCCACCGAGTTGACCCATTCCAAATAAGTTCTGAAAAAAGAAATATTAAAATTAGAAATAAAAAAACATATTTTCTCGAAATAAGTAAACAAAAAAAAATAAGTTATGTTATGTCAAAATCAGCCTAATAGATCCCAATATCTGCGGGTACAGTCCTCACACACGCGCGCGCCCGCACATGTTTTGATTCCCAATGTCGTATAAAACATTTCTATAATTTTGACACCTAAAAAATGTCATAAAGCATATTAAATAGCATTAATTACTGTTATCTTAAAATATTGTTATACATAATAATAATGTTTTATGTATAATATTTAACTAATTACGAATGAGTAGAGTCTTCAAATATCTAATACAAATGATAATTATTCGGTTTTAATAAAAGAAAAAATCTAAACTAATGCATGCGAGTTGTAATTAATACGTTTTTTCGATGAACACATTCTAATAACATAATACCTACATTTGCTACTACTTATTGTATGTTTTAATTAAATTTAAAAGCCAATGACATCTACTTATTATTAGCATCTAATTAGTTTCCAGGTTAGATTAAACTTTAATGGTCTCGCTTTTATCCGACGAAAGCTGAAAGCTGTCTATGATGGCTTTGCATTTTATCGTGAAATTTTATGAAATTGCGATCTCGGAGGTTTTAATTTAGTGTCACGAGCACGGTAAACATAATCTTTCAAGTGTTACATATCAACATTGGAATTTCAATAACTTTAGCGCGTGTCATTCAAATGCTATTGTATTAATATCCGATTTCACTTTTTAATTTGAAACTTCTCGTATAGGTTATTCAATTATACTTTTAAATGCAATTATTGCTTAGTAATTTTGCAAAATGATTTTTAGTAAAATTTTTATGTTTGCTGCCGACAGGTTTTTGCTCGTTAGGAATATTTATGCTCTTTTTAAACGTGTATGTGCACTCATTTGATGTTTTAACATGTATAAGGACAGATTCATCGAAAACTTAATATTTCACGCTTACAGTTTTGCAATATGAGTTTGCAACTATATCTCACATAATTAATTTTATAAATATTGTTTGTAATATATCATTTTAAATCATCAAAACTCAAGTAAATGAAACGCATAAGTAGCAGTTTGGCATTCAAATGCTAATAATTGTACCCGCTAGAAGTCTAAAACATTCGATACATAAATTATACTTGAATAAAGATGTGCATATAAAGCAACTGGATATGTTTATTTGGAAAATTATCATTCTCATAATGTTTTCTCGGCAAGAAACGATAATATTTCTTCACACCAGTCGTTAACAAAGACCAATATTATAATTGATCAACTTATTAAATAACTTGTATCATTTATAAATAGTCAGTTTTTCATTATACCTTATTATTTCATTTCAGCGTATTTTTCTTTCCTTAGCACAAATAAAAACAGGAAAATATGCATTCTATTAATTTTCATTTTTTATTACGCATTGAGAGATTAATTCTTACGTGAATTTATTATCCTTTAAATTAATGAAATAAATAACAAAGTAATCTTGATACTTTTTAACGCAACAATGTGTAAGCATATCAAATGATGCTTGAAATTCTTAACTAGTTTTTCTGGGAAGTATATTTTTCAAATTATTGTGAACCCGTCATCCGCCGTCATCTCAAGAATTATGTAACTGGTTCATTACATTCGGAACACGCACAAGGAATGTTGTACCAGCAAAGCTTCATAAAACTGTGAAAATTATCCTCTAACTTCGCGAAAGATACTTTAGATTGTATAGAGTGAAGTCTTTTTCAACAATTTGTAATTTAATTTTAAATATAATAAGTCATTTCAAGAAAATATTTTCTATTATCATTTAAATACGTTGGGTTTTTATAACGAAAAATTGTTAACGTACACTTGTAGGAAATTTTACAATGTCTTATTGAAAATAGAAATTTAAAATTTATCTATTAATATATAATATGCAAACCAAGTCGTTTGTATGCATTTTAAGAAACATACATTTTTTCTTTGAAGCCAAACAAAAAAAATGATTCAAAATTTTTTTATGAGAATGACGTACGTTATAGTGCTGTACGACTCATTTAATATTTCAGCTTCAGTCTGGTTCCAAACAAGAATTTTGTACGACTCGTCTCATTCTCATCTGCATAATGGGTTGAATGACATCAACTGATAACAATTTTCTAGAATGATTTTTTTAGCGTTGTTTTTATTTTCATTTATACCTATTGCATGCCCGTCGCTTATTTTTTGTCTTACTACATTATTTACAGCTGAAAAAAGCGAAATTGAAGATAGCCTTCGATTTTAAAAATTCCATCCAAAATTTACAGCTTAACTTCGCATAAAAAAATAACCGGACGTTTCGCAAAAACCGAAGGTCGCAAGTCGAAAGGTATTTGAACTTTTATGGCACGCATGGCGCACTCTAATTTATGCAAAATATCACTCGATCGCGTTAGCCGCTCCAACGAATAAAGTACCATTATTCGAAATTATGGAGATCAAATGCCGCCACATGTATAGCCCTAATTAAGAGTATAATATGCGCTCGGACGTCACGTCCATTATTTTCCGCTCGGTTAGCCTCGAAAAATTCCCCCTCGATTGCCAACCGCAAATTTCGGTATAGGCGAAAATCCCCGAGAAGCCGCGTCCAGTCAAAACAAGATTGAATCATTGGCGAATGCATTATTATAATGTGGTCGATGAAATCGTCGAAGAAGGAGGGAAAACAAACTCGTTTCTTGCGATCGATGCGCGATACTTACCTAGGCATATAATGTGTGTTATTCCCATGCGTTCGCGTGATAGTTATATGGGCTCGCTGCTCTCCTGTGGGTGAAGGTCGAGGCTGACGCACGTGCTATAGCGAAACATCATATAGAGGGAAGCCAGACACACCGTGAGACCGGTTTATCACCTCATGGATACTGCAACAGGCGATAATATATAGGTGTAACGTGTTATGCGTATTATGCATTTGTATTAGGGAAGAGTACTATGTGCGCTGCTGATCTTAATTGAGATGGATTATATTACGAAGGTAGCGGAATTTCTTCTTTTTCTTTCGCGACGACGAGATCGCATAGGTAATGAAAACATATTTGTTTGTGTTTTGGCAGATGACGTATACGTGAATGATCAGGTTTCGTTATGGCGAAAAAAGAACAGTATAAATATAGCGGTGCCGGAGGTAAAATTTTTGGTGGCAAAAAATTCTTTCATGTTATTGAGGTATAAGAATTTCGTTGTAGTATATGTAATAAACCGCATGAAAAGCCATAAAATTACACCATTCGCCGCGTGCAAAGGATATAATAGCGTCGTCAATTGCAGCTTGGTGGAGCAAGTATAGGACTGGTTTAATGGCAATTTATACTAGTCCCAAAATGATTAGTGTTAACGTCCAAGTTTAACTACTTCTTTTGGGAATATTACTCAACAGCTGCGACATTAAACGCGGGAAAACAGTGTCGCCCATAAATATAAAAAATAAAACAAAATATTTGATAGTATACATAAGTATAATTATATGCGCGTTGCGACCAATTTCCCTATCTCACCCTGATTGACACTTCGCGCAATCAATCTTATAACGCGAGCTGCGGCGATCAGCGTTCTTCGACTTTTCCGCAGCATGCAGCACGCGAGCGAAAAATGAGTCGCAACACTTCCTCGATGCACTATAGCTACCTATAAACGCACACACGCGGCCGTACTGTAAAACTATAAGACCAGATTCGCCCCGCAAGTATGTGACCCGCTGCGCAGATTCGCGACGCCTTTCTCGCATATATATTTGTCTCTTTCAATCTCGCATGCTAATGCCGACCGAGACGCTCTCCTATTTCGCGCATTAAATAAAGTTCCCTTCCGGTGTATACGTTATATAGATGTAGCCGGCCGATGACTTCTGCGCGGTCCGGAAAAAACCCGCGCATCTATCGAAGCGTGTATAGCGCGCGGCTGAAGACGCGCATCATGAGACACACGATCGTTCACACCTTGCGTTCGCCCGATGAGAACGGACAACGTATAAATACTAGTGGACGCGGGGCTTGGATAGCCAGTTATGCTTCGCACCTTCATAATAGCACAGTGCGGATTGTGGAAATTGTGTATAGTGGGTAGTTTGTGTTGCATTGATTTGCCTGTGCAGCTGATGGATTATTATGACAATGAAATGGTGATATGAGGGCGTGAACCTATGCGATTGCGTTCGAGGGGTGAGTTCATTGTAACATTAACATATCGATGCGACAATTGGGATGATAAGCGGTTGATCAAGCCGTTTCAAATATATTTCATATAAATTAAGCGTATATATATAATTATTTAGTGTGTATCAATTTCATTGGCCGAAATTCAATCAGTTAATTAATTAAGTGTTAAATTTGTTATATTTTATTGTATTTAATTATACTTTTAGATGAATGAACACAATAAAGATTTAAATTAATTTACATTTTAAGTCTTGTGTAAACGTAATGCTTTAAGTAACAGTAATATTTTGGTAACAATAAGTTCGCCAATCCAAGATCATTCCAATGTTTTAAAGGATATTAAAAGATACTCAAGATAATCAAAATGTAATAACAAATTTTCGTTCTACACAAAACCTACAATTTTCGACGAACAATATGCCGTAACATTAACTCATATACCAATTAGAATAAAAAAATCAAATTTCAATTCTGGCACACGCGACCGTTCACAAAGCCAAACCCAATGATCTAAATATATATATCCAAGCATAATTCCCCGCGAAAAAGAGCACTGCACCAGAACCATCATCATCAGCATCTCGCGCAATCCTCCTTTTTGCGCAGCTGCTCGCTTTTCTCGCTATATATAAATACTCCGCCCATCATCCCGAAGCTATATACATATATAGCACTCCTCCCTCTCACTCTCTTTTCATCCCACTGATGATTACGGTGCAATCGCTCGCGCGTGCGAGAGAGAGAGAAGACTTCCGCGTGCGATTGCGCCATTATGCAAGCAACCTATAAGCCCCACGCGTACACAGTCCCGCGCGGCGTAAAAACTGACTGATTGCTCTAGGAAGGCATCACGACGCTGCCTCGAAGAAAGAGAGAAGAAAGAAAGAATAACGTTTCCTTTGCGGCTTCTATCGTAATTCTTACATCAGAAATTTATTAATGCCGACAGTTGCCGTCCTGCCTTTTTTTTGCAACGATGCTGCAGTCTGCGGTGAGCCTCGTAACAGGCCGGACTTTTTGCGTTTTATATACAGATAGGTATGATGTGTATATACATAGGATTGAGAGATGCTTTGCGGTGCAGGAGGCGATTCGGGCTAACGGATCAGTGAGAACGATTCGACAGGAGCGCGAAACGACAGCGTTAATGTACTGCTGCCTCTATGCAGGTATAATCGATTACTTTTCGACTCATTAGCCGCCCTGTTCCGCGTTGTATATACATGATTACAGAGTATAGTGGATATGTCTGTATGTTGAGAGAACGAAACTGATCGCGACGTCCGCTGCTCGTTAGAGAACCATGTGTATAGTATATAATATATATTATAACGAGAAACGCTGGCCGAGCTTACCTAACCGGCGACTTTTTGAAATTATATTCAATTTTCCGCGACGCGCGGCGAAGGGGAAATGGCACGTCTACAATATGATAAGTATGAATATAGGGGGGAGCATCACGGTTGCTGTACCTATACGCGGCTTGTCGCGTTGCGCCCCGCGCGTGCGCGAGCAAATATACGTAATTTCGAGCGTTCGCAAAATTACTTCCGCAATGAGAACCGTTTGGTATTTATTCAGACGCGCAGAGTATTTGCAGAGCTTGGTTATTGGAGAAGTGGGTATACTAGATTAGGCGCTATTGTTTATTCTTGTAATAATTAAGGATGTTGGTTCGAGGACGACGGCGTGGTCTCTTTGTATTCGATTTGCTAAACGCGTGTATAATAATTATACGGTGAGCATTATACCTTAGTACAACAAACGTAGATGATGTCATTGATATTTGAATAGAAAACAAATGGTTATTATTATCTGCACTCGTATTTAATTGAAAGGTAAACTCTCTCGTGTGTATAATTAATTTTAGATTCGCGTAAATATAGTAGAGGCGTTTTATTATTACGTTTAGCATATGTTTTTCTAAAGAAGAAACGTTGATTATATACATATTCAGAGACCTTTTTTACGCGTGTGCTTTTGTTGTTTAAAATCAAATTTAGATTTTTTAAACATGTTTTGACTGCATATATTAAGCGAGAAAAATGGAACAATTCTACATCCCTGACGTCATCTTCACATCCGCTTGGAATTTTAAAATATCCACCCCAAAAAAAAAGCAAATGACATTTAAAGCCTGACGCGCATTAAAAAGAAACTAACAAATAATAATATCAGATTTTTCCTTTTAAAAACAGAAGAAATCAATGATAAATTTGTTGTTTATATTGTAATTATCAATGTATACTTTTTTGACCCTCAATTTGGAAGAAGCGATTAATTCAACATACTAAAGACTAAATGTTTAAAAAAGAAAAATCTAATGCTTTATGCATAATCTACAGATCTAACACTTAAGCACTACCTCGCGTATATATCTTGCAAAGCGTGCTATTACTCTTTTTATCAGATCCCGTGTTTTTACGGCTAAGTGTATTTTCTGCGATAAATTGATTATCCCGTCCGAAGAAAAAACAAATCCTAAGTAAAGACAAGCCGTGAATTCGTTATTTATTAAGAATGAGAAGTATAAGGTCGCAACGCACACATATAATTACCCTTGGGCATGAAATTTCAAAATAGTATAACATGCGGAAGGATAAAAATTCGCCAAATCATTTCAACTAAAATGTCTCTCGTCAAAATTAGTGGCAGAGCTAATATTGGCTATACACTTTGAGAAGCAAAACGCCACGGCCGACAACCATTTTCGAAAAAAAGTATATAATTCGCGATGAGGTTATTTCTGCGTCTTGAAGAAAAAAATTTGCACAGATGCATTTTGTTTATTGCTATAATTATCAATCATTAGACGACGCGGTTTCCTGATAAAAAGTAAACAAATGTAATTCTAATCTTGAAATTTACCATAAATATATAGCTCTGCAATCAATTATTAATCGAACAAGCTACACGCCTATATAGACTTATTTGCAAAAGCTAAACCGCGGAATTAAAACGATCAATATGCAAAATCGCTGATCTTAAACCATATGCATACTTCCGACTGATATATACTGATCGTGAAAGTTCGGTCAGTCAACAGCGCCAGTCGAAAGTGACATCAAAGAAAATCTGACATGTTTATCTTTAACCGGTGGTATACATCCGCCAAAAAAATCGTCAATTTCCGAAACGCAGGAACCCGCACCGACATTTTTCCGACCGGAGTCACGCGCAATCAAGCGCAACTGCGTCGCCGTAAAATGCAACGCAATTTAGACGTTACACGCTCTACGTGCCTTTGTCTCAAAGGCTAACGAGGCGAAAATAGAGAGAGACCGAGCAGAATTGAGTTATCCAGCGGGCACAACGACACTCCCATCTAACTGTCTAACGAGTCGAATCATACACATGCTTTGTTTCGGAAATAGTCTCTCCGCTCTCACTGGAAAATCCAATGGTGCTTTTAAAAATTAACTCCCTATCTGATTACGGGCTTGTTTCTTCGCTGTTTTTTTCCCCGTAGTGCATAATAATGCAACATCACTAGCGTAAAAAATGTTTCCCTGAACATTAGCCTCAGCCTCAAGGCGAACCGGCGATATCCACTGTAGCTAGCTGCAGCTGATGAATTATTCGACTGATAATATAGATATAGACACGCGTGCCATTGTAATGTATATGCTCCCTCTCTCTCTCTATCCGCGTGTAAAAAAGAGTGCGATTCATGTAACAAGCGCGCTACCGTTCGCGACTTTTCTCCGCCGCAGCTGATTTATCTCCGTGCCTCACACTCGTGTTCGGACACAATGGCATCATATATTCTAATAAGTATACGCGCGAAAGGCGAGGGAGTGAGTACAATAAGTGACGCAAGGCTATATATACCACCGGCGTTTTTCCGACCGCAGAAGGTCGAGCGCGCGCGAGATGAAAGCGCGCGTTTGGCGAAAAAAGAGAGATATCTAGGTTGTAAGCACAGCCGGCTGACAACGATAGATGTGTAAGTATATATATACGTATATATATATGTGCAAATCCGTCGAAATCTGCGACAAAACCCGAAATATGGTTTTGAAAATTTTTTTTTCGAACACACGCCTACCAGACCTGTTTTTCTCGTTGTTTGTAGTATACATCAGAGAAATTCGCGGTTGTACAGTCATCGTTTGGTTAAAAACGGCAAAAAACCCCTTCTCTTTAACCCTAGCAGCCATTTAGCCCAGAAACGATCTACTCAAAGTTTCAAAAAAGAAATTGAAACGAGCTTTAATTCCTTTATTAAAAGTTAAAACTGTTGATTCCTTCGAAAGTTACAAGGGTTTGAAGATGAACGTCGAAAAGGCATAAAATTGTTCTAGAAAAAGTATACCATTCGATGGACGCTGAACAACCACGAATTTCTCTTATGTTTTACTACAAACAACAAGAAAAACCAAGTGTGATAGGCGGGCTCGAAAAAATTTTCTCAAAACCATATTTCGGGTTTCGTCGCAGATTTAATTGGATTTGCACATATATAACGAGAGATGCTGAGATCGGTTTGGAGACTGCTGATGCAGTGCGCGCGTGACTCAATCGCCGCAGAGTCGAAGGAGGACTAATTGGGTCTCCCGGCAGCAGGCGAGGTGATTCGTCGTATAAGTATATATATATATATGCATAATGTTTTCGAAAAGCCTCGGATGTGTCTTTTTCTTTGATGTTTTTTCTTTGAAGCTGCATGGATGCGAAGGAACTCGTGTGTGTATAAAAGTTGATGATGCGCGAATTATGGCCAAACGTCGTCACGTCCTAATGCGTTTAATATATTTTATTTGCGAGAAAATTATACTTCAGTTCTATTTTCAAGCCTCATTGTGCCTGCGCACTTGTTTCTTGCTTTGAAAAGTGCCGCGCGGCGCATGACAACGGCTATTCTTCTTGTTATAGTGAGAAGAGAAATTTTATTTGTTTAATTGTTACAAAGAAGAGAGAGATAGAGAAAATGCGTCATCCGTGGGTGGTGAGTTATGATAAAGACGATGAGGTGTTTCCAGCGCGGACTACACACGCTTCGCTTTTTATCGGCGGCGATGACCGAGACCTTGTTATCACGTGCGCGTGCCATATAGTGTATGAAGTAATACTATATATACTGTACTCGTTATAAGTATCGGATGCAAAAACTTATGTGGCAGCTGCGAATGGCAATATATTTTCTTTAAACTCGGTTTCCAAAAGTCATCCAGAATCAGCACATATTTATCATCGTATATACATATACGCGCTGACGGAGATTCACAATTTTATACACCAAAATAGAAAATGTTCATTTTTCAATAGAGAAATAAAAAGTTTGAGTTTTTTTTTTTTAATCTAGAAAAAAAAGTCACGTACTATCATTGCAAACGTTTTCAGAGCTTTTTCTTTATAACAAAAGCTTTAATTTGAGCCCTGGTAGATCGATGTGTCATGAAAAAAGACCAGATTCAAGATATTTTAACTTTTTACTTCATAAGTGGAAAATAAAAACCCTTATATCTGAGCTATTTTTCATGGCACATCGATCTACCAGGGTTCAAATTGAAACTTTTGTTATAAAGAGAAAGCTCTTAAATGTTTTACAATGATAGTGAGTGACTTTTTCCTAGATCTCTTTCGCTCTTTTTGTAATTTTTCATAATAAAGTCTTCCTCTACGATAGAGTTAGATGCTTTTTTTATTTATCTATTGAAAAATGAACATTTTCTTGTTTGGTTCAGTCATGTGCATCGTAAAGAACTTGAGTTATAGCCTTTTGAATCTAAAATTTTTTAGTAACACATAAAATTTTTGATTTTTTTGGATTGGCTCATATATATAATACATTTGCTTGATCAAAACTTAGCTTGCCAAACCAGTTTCGCAATTTTTTTTTTCTTTTAACAACGATCAACATTTTGTCACTCCTGCTGCAGCAAAAGTCAGGCGTCCAGGAAACACACAGCGAAAAAATGTGCTTCATGCCACTCGTAATATTCCACGCATCGATCACCGGTGCGAAGTAACAAAAAGCCTCGATCATTAGGTAGTCTTTCTCCATTTGCGCGTTGTATACACACCTGTAGTTGTATAAATTACGCTTCTTCGCACTCTTCGACCGTCGTATATTGTTCTGCACTTATTATACACGCTATACTTGCCGCTCCGACCAACCACCTATATAGGTACGCGCTAAAAGGAAAAGTTCAGTATTTACACTCATAAATAAACATATAATACGTGCACGCGTCGCCCGCACGATCGACCTCTTTCTTTCCTATAATACACACGACAGCATACATGACAATTATACTTTTTATTTCTGCGCGTATAGGTGCTTTTCCGGTTCGCTATTGCGTAACTCCGAAACGCACGCGAATATCTATATATCACACATAGAGGCTGGCACGTGTCGGCGCGCGGTATCACAACACATCCTATACGTATTGCCATTAAAATATCCTGCAGTATGTATATATAGGTATCGGATCAGAGCCGCTGCACCGCGCGGGAGGAGATCACGTGGTATACGCGGGGAGCGCTCGGAAGGGGCGACGGTGGCGCGGGTTTTATCGAACGGCGCGTCGGCGGCCGCCTAAGCGGTTTTGTTTCTCGTGGGCCGCGCGCGCGCGCGTCTTAGAGTCCCGGCTTAGTACGACCAGAGGAGGCACGCGAGATTCATAGTCTCTCTCTCTCTCTATCTCGAATTCTACGTTGAACTTTAGTAGTGCAAAGTATAGTAGTGCGCGAGAAGTATATAGTGATCGACGCAAGCTTTTATCGAGTTTAGTGTGTGAGGTGAATGGTATAAAGGCGGAAAAGAGGAAGAGGAAGAGGATCGCTACGGTGGATAACGGGATCGCGCAAAGGAGCACCAGGTTTTTATCGTTCCGTTGCTATACGCGGTGAAGGCTTTTACGTATGTAGAGATGTGGCCGAGACAGGATTAGATTTGAGCTTGGAAATGATAAACATAGCGATTTTGCATATACTTTTATTGCGAATCGAAGAAAAAAAAATAGTCGAAAAACTCAATTGTAGAGGAAACATTTGCCTTTTTTATAATAGCTGCGTTTTATATTACATAATTTTTTACAGATAAAGATACCACTCACGTATAACGCATAAACTTAGCTTTCAGTCGATAGAAAAGTGCCATTTCAATTTTAAAAATATTTTAACAGAAACGAAAATTTATATCTAATATATGAATTTTTACAAGATATTCCATTTCATAAAATTTACGTCCATCGGAAAACTAAAGATAAACTTTCATTCTAACTTAACTAATATTGAGGTATGCAAAACGAATAGTACATATTTTTGAAATCCAGGTAACATTATTTAGAGAACGATGAACAAAATTAATTTATAGCGACGGTAAATATTTACTTATACATGTGCCAAGAGGTGGCTACACGTTGCACATTTGAGGAGAATATTTTCCTTGAGAATGACACCCGGCAATACACCGGGACCGCGAAAAGTGTGGTAACGATTGCGCCGCACCGTCGTGCGGTCCGCGCGCGCTCGCGGCAAAAATGATTGTAGCTCTTCCCGAGTCATTATACCGCGGGGTAACTTTTCTAATAATGCCTCAAAGTTAACATTAAGACTGCGAGACAGAATTTACAAACGCAAGCGCGCTATATTGTCCGGATGTTGTTTCGACATTTCATAAGCGAGAAGAATCGAGTTCACAGTATGAAGTGTGTCAATATATCAAAACGCAGCCAATAAGAATGTAACTCTTTAAAAATACATAATTAATGGGTAGAATCGACATTTTCATTTTTTTTCTTTTTTTATTGTGTCACGTCCCACGCGTTGCAAGAGTTAATACACGTTGTCGCGAATATCCGCAAGGAAAAAAATCAACGTGCATTCGGATAATAATGAACCCTTATAAAGCCATATCCGATCACAGATTCTGAGGAAACATTGCGTATACGCTCAGGTATAGTCGAATTTACGATTGAATAAAATAAGGATTTCTATGATTCTTCTATTATAAAGTTTACTTTTTAATCTTACATTTAAATATATTTTACAAAAATTTTTTTTTTTATCATTTGAAAGTTTAAATCCTTTAAATAAATATAGGCTTTTTCGTCTTGCAATAAAAACTGAATTTCGAATCAATACCATACCCTCGAATTTAGCCGTAGACTTTCTCAACTGATCAGAAACCACGTCCTTCACGGTACTTAATAAACACCCAAAACGTGTCAAAGTCATTGGACTACAAGACAATCCGAAGACTTTTGCTTCACCGTTATCACCAAGTTTGACACCCATAATTAGCCAATAAAGCACCGGATTTCAACAATAACTCAACAATCAAACATTTGCTTTCATTCTTCACTACTGGTTCGCGATAACTTTGCTCTCGCGGATCTTATCGCTAACATGTGCAGACGCGCGGATCAGCTATACTCCGGTCGCGGGCTGGAATGCTAGCGGTAGAAAATGCGCGCACATAGTGTACGTATGTACTTATATATACGCGCTTGAACGGTATACCGCCATCGGGTCGGGATTCGGGAGATGCGGCGTTTGTTCTATACGAGTGCGTATTATGCATACGGGGACAGTATAAACAATGATAAATCGAGTGCTGTGTGACTTGAATAAGTTATTAAAAAGAACTTGTATTCTTTATGACCGACTTGCCGTTCTCGGAACGCTAATGACCGCGTTTGTCGCAAAATCACGGAGTACGAATTGTATATAATGTAGTATATGTATAAGTACGTCGTATGAATTTTAAGATTATTGATTTACTTATAGTGTTAACGATAATGTCAGTTTTGGAATTATTAAAAACTACTACTGCGTACTATATACAATTTAGCAGAAATTAATAATACCTACTATTTTAGAATATGGAAGATTTAAATTGTTTTTAGCCAAAATTTTCATCAATTTTTATAACAAATGTACGCACACGTACTTTTTTTTAGCTATGAAAAATATTTATTTGAATTAAGCTCAACTCTTTATGAGCTCAAGTAATGATCCAATAAAATCTCATTAGGCTCATTGTGCGACGTAAGATTGATAAATTGATTCAAAAATTTTATTAATGATAAGATAAATTGGATTATACGGCTACAATATCAATTTTTTTATCATATAAATATAGTGTAATATTCATGCACGGAAAAAATGAACAGAAAATCTTACTGTTTTGCACAAGTTAACTAAACTGGATAAGGAAAAAGTAGAAACTGCTTTAAAAAAAGTAGAATTCACTTTTTTTAAGTTTTAAAGTAAATCTACTGTTTGTAATGTGTAGTTCAAATTGCCCTCTCGTTGTTGTTAGGAGAATGTATATGGTTGGTCTGACGGAGGCGATTGA
>UXGD01004888.1:0-15853 GCA_900474315.1 Torymus auratus
CGCTCATATATGTTATTTAATGCAAATATTAAACCACTTATTTGAAGTCAATTTGTCTACGTAGTAAAGTCAATTAAGTCCTTGGGATACAACTTCTTAAAGTATTAATTAATAGTTATGCGAAGTTTCAACAATCCTGTAGATACCTTCAAAACCTGGAGAACCACCTTAATGAAAAGAAGAATTTTTCTTTTGTTAAAGTGGAATTGAGCTTATATTCTGTTACATATAAAAGTTTCAAAACCAATATTGTTTCTATTCTTATTCTTCCGTTTTCTGTGTAATTTTAACTTTTTAAACGTTACGGAAACCACATTTCCTATCATATGTTATTTTCAACTACGCGTGAAGTTAATTTACCTTATTTTTCTTAATACGATTTCACTTAAACCTGTTAACTTAACTCATGCAAACCGTTAACATTAACTTTATCTTCTTCTCCTGCAATGAAACCTCTTCAACCAGCGACTAAAAAATCTACTTCGTTATCACGAAACCGCATCTCCACATCATCGCAAACCAAAATTCCACAACTGCACCGCTTCAAAATCCATCAAAAGCTACCTCAAGCAACACCGCGCGCTTATCGCGTACCGCACTCCGTTCCCCTCTCAAAAAAAAGAAAAGCCGCGGCGCGCGCATCTCCCCTTCAACTTCTCGCTTTTCCCTCCGCAGCTCACGCTCAACCTGCAAATTACCCAGCTCCCCTGCAACAAGGTCATCTCCTCTCGCTCTCTACCTACCGCGACGAGAAAAAGAGAAAAAACGATCGTGTGTGCGCGCGCGGGTACAAAAAACGAGCGACGACGCGCGCTTGCGCGAGAAATCACGCGAGCATCGTAGAGTCGATTCACGTGCGGCAACTGCCCGAGGCTATATATGCGGTATGCACAGATATACCGAGAGGTAAGAGTGTGTAAAGAGATTTTAGGATAGATGTTCGGAGGATATAGAAATTGAAACTTTCGCAAGAGATATGATTGACAAATCGGATGAACCGTGAATTAATATGTGATTGATTGTAGTTTCGGTGAAAGGGTTTTTTTCGCCGTATGACGTCAATCGCGAAAAAAACGTGACGTTGAAGATTGCATATAGATATATAGCTGATTTTGAAAAGATATCGTCAGTTTAGTGAGTCGTATGAGGTAAGAACCGATATTGGCAGCGTGCAATAACACGACTAAAAGCTCATTAAGTTATACCTCGATTTAGCATCGAGCATTTTAGAAGATAGCGAAGTCAATTTTATTATTTGAAGGAATGAATATGCACTACTAAAATAGCAATTTTTTCGCTATTTTACATTTAGAGAGCACAGAGCAGGTCTTTTTTCTCCCCAACTAAAATAAAAATTAGTTCGATTGCAAAAAAAAAAAAAAAAACGAATTCACGCTCGCATTACAAAGTATTTTCCTTACTCTCATTCGAGCGGACACTTGAACAACCGGCATACAATTCTCACTCGATTAACTTTCATTATACACCGCGCAGCTGCTATATACCCCAAACGTCCGCAATTAACGATCCGACGCGCTCTAATCAAAACAGAACCAGTTTTTACCAATTCGAAAAAACGATCTCGGAGAGAATCACCGTAACCGGTACAATCCACATATATATGGCATTCCGAATATTCATAAACCGCGTGTAGCTCTCCGCGCCCACACATCCTTGCAATAAATCGTCGCGTCGAAAAATTCTAGAGCACAGGCGCACACAATGCGCCATAACAATGATGTAAGTGATCGCGCGTATGGCATGAATCAAGCGCATAAACTACTGCACCTTTCCTCGATAAATCCGCGAGCGCGCGCGCTATCTCCATCCGTTATACGTTATTCGAATGTATAAGAATAGAAGGACATCGTGCGCGCGGCCCCGATTCATTCACGTGTACTCCAAAAGTATATGTTTGCGCTACGCATATAGAATCCTAACAATATGCACGTGTTTGCACGGGCGCTGGTTTTGGGGGAACAAGTGTCAAGTGGCGACGAGTCGAGAGGGGGATATTACGCGTGTGTGTAATATAAGTACGCGATGAGACGTACGCGTGCGTCATTGAGGGAGGATGTACACATGCGTTGCGCGGGTAAATAAAACGCGAGCAGTGTTAGTGGTGATTGTGAAATGTACTTGGTTCAGTCTTTAATTTATTCGGGATGCTCGAAGGTGCTTTCAGCGATTATCATGATGCCGGAAATTTTTAGACACGCGCGTGTTTGACTGCGAGTAATAAAAAGCTGTAATGAATAATTGGATATTCGTCAAAGTCCAGTCGAGTTTTTAGCCATATGAAAAGCGTCTATTTCAATTTGCTTCTTACGTTCGTTGGCGTGAATAATGAAATCTACTTGTTCGACATTTTTAAGTTACTAGAAGAAATATCGTTATGGCGAAGAATGAGGAAAGCGCAGAATGATGCTGTAAATTTTAATACAACGATTTCAAAGTTGGAATTCATTGGAAAACATGTTTTACTTTTAAATCTATAAACGTGCCGCTTTGAGTAAAAACTAATAGTTTAACCGATTATTTTATTTTGGCAATTAATTGTCTATAACATATATACATATACATATGGATATACATAATCCAGTAATAACACCGAAAATATAATATAATACTCACGCGACGCATGACAATTTACTACCCAAACGACAATAGAGATCGAATGACGCAAGTCGATACAATAACGTATAGCACGATAAAAGCTCAAAACATTGCTTTAAATTTTCTTTTCACACAATTTATATATCCAAACTCTATCATCGACATAAATAGAAAAAAGCGATAAAGATAAATTCTCAACATCTAAAAGTATATAAAACCGTCAATCGCAAAACGAGACGTAAAAAACACACACACACTCCGCTCGATTTTTCCTGATTGCGGTCTCATTCAGAAATCGCGATCAGCGACGTCATCTGCATCTCCCTTTTGCGACACAAAAAAAGCTCGCGATTACAATCGCCCGCATCTTCCTGTGTATGTGCGCGTGTGCCCATCATATATAATACGAGATGAAAAAATTATTACGCAATGGCAATTGAGCTCTTTTGCGAGCATGACATCAGTAATATTTTCGTACACACAACTTATATACGACTCTATAATACTCGTGAACTCTTCCGCAGAGTCAATTCACTGTCGGCTGAAACATTCTGCACGACATCGATACAGTTCGCTTCAATTTCGTATCCGCGGAATTCCGTTTTTTTTTTTGTTGCGTAGGAAGTAATTTGCAGTGGCAGTGTTTTATGGGTATACGCGTGGCATCGTAGTTCTGGTTTTCTGTTTTGCCTTCTTTTTTCTTTTGGTTAACGAGGATTGTAAAATTGTGATTTTTTGCGGTGCTGTCACGGAAGTGGGTGCTAATGTAAGCGTTGCTGTTTATGAGCGAGCTATAACGTTATCTAGCAATCTCTGCATTTGAAATGCGAACGAACTTTTTGTCAGCCCGCTGTTTGCTTGATAACAGCAATTTTTGTTATAAAGTATAATGAATAAAATTATCATCGTTCCGTTAACGTGGAGGACAATTTAAGCAGGTTATATTTTTGTGTATTTTTATTACGATTGCATCGTCCGAAAAAAATGACGTACACCGAACATTGACAAAAACACACTTAGTATGCATCTATACACCCAGAGTGCTAACGTCACAGTCTTACTCTACTCGACTCATTCTACTTAGAATTTTACATACACAGACATCTGAAACACATTCATTCGTCAATCAACCTCAACAGCTACTTCAATATTTCTCACTTTTCAAACCTCTCAATCTCCCATACGTATAAAACACTGAGTATAGGCAAAGGGTGACCGTACACACACCACCAGTGTATTTTCTCACAACGTCGTTCGTGGAACCGCGCGAGATCTCTGACCCATAAATCCGCGCGCTCGTACGTCCGTCAGACCGATAAAGTGTATTATACAGTCGGGTATGCATATACATTCGCGCCGTTCACTCGCGTCTGTCTGTCTGCAATTAACAGCCGCGATGCAAGTCAGTCGTTCTATATGTCGCCCGATGTATATGCTCGTGAGTCACGGTTATGTAGCTAGTGTAACGGAGACGATGATCTTGCGAAAATTTATTTTTGCTGTTGTGTGCTTTGATATTTTGGTGTATATAGCGAGAAAAAGTGGTTGATAGGGTTATATGATATAATATAATGTGATTGTTTAAGGTAAATTTGTTAGTAATTTAGCAACTGCGTGCGATGTAGCTTCCAGATTGCACCATTTAAATGGTTCTCCAAAATGAATTTCCAGAATTATTTTATTCTTTCATTCAATTTCACCCAATTTTTCCACAACTGCTCAATAATATTTCTTGAACGAAACAACCCGACCATAAATTTTTTACACTTACAAACATCTTTTTTAATTCGCGAGCTATACGATGCGTACAATTACCGCCAACAATAAATCAATATATTTTACAATTCAGCTGAATAATCGTCACCTCGCAAAGCCACTCACCAAACCAATCATCACACCATACCCACACAATTCATTAAACCTCCATCCGCGAAATCGCACCCTGAACCCAGCGGCCAAAAATCCTTGAACCGTCCAGCACAGTGCACCACAATCGCGCTCTCACTATAAGTGAAAGTACAATGGCAGTCGGGCGCGAGCTTTAGGTGCGTATATAGCAGGCGGCACGCGAGAAGGTTAACGTTCCTCGCTCGCGATTGACATTCGCATTCCCCGGTAATTGACGCTCAGTGTCAGCCCAATGAGCGCGGGTTCATTGCATCCCATAAATCTCAACTAAAATCAGCCGACGCGCGAGACGCTATTTCTTTCTCTTTTGTTCCTCGCGCGGCTTTGTGGAACTAGAAATGTCTAGTGCGCAGGAGGAAGAGATAAGCTCAATGTCAGATTAGTAATTCGCGGGATTTTGGGGCTTTATGTAATAGTGGATGGAAGTAGGCGATTCCGGAGCGGGTTATGCGGTTCGGTGAAGTTAAAATGTTTTTTTATTGTTTGAGTGTAAGAGATTTAAGAATGTCACAGACATGGCGGGTAATAATTTATTCGAGGCTGGCATATTAATATTTACTTATTGTGCGCTGTTTTTTGGTTTTAAGAACGTGTTTTTAATTAATGTATTCAGAAATGACTTATAAAAGTAGTGGCGGACGAATGCGGTAAAACGATCAATCTCTTACATCGATAATTATTTAAATTATCTCTTTTATCTCATACATTCATTTGCATAAATAAATGTCAAAAATTCAATGAGGATCGTATAGTGGATTCTGATCATTCAGCAACGCCTTTCACGTTTTTTTTTCTTCATTACGGCCATTTCTTCATTCTATTTTTTTTTCCTTAATCAATTTTTGGTATATTAACGTATGTAACATATAATAATATATATTATCGGTTGCATTACATTTCAAACGACTTAATATAATTTCCTTCTTCAATTATAACACTTTTAAGAGGATCGAACGCTGTTATAAGGAAGAAAATGGGCTTCGCCACAATATACAAAAGAGAACGGGCAACCTTTATAAAAAATTTTGCTAAAAGTATAGAAATTTTTTTCAAGTATGGCATAAGCAATGTGAAAATTATTAGAAAACTTTTTAGAATTTTCACTCAATTTGTTTCTCACTGCAACAGCTGAAACGGCTTCCTTTGCTCAAAATGACAATTCCAAACGAAAACATCTACGTTAAGTAACCAACCCCATTACCCACTAATCAAGCCTTCACCCAAACAAAAAAAAAACCAACACCTCACAATTTTTTCCCTCCATCGTACGAAAGGACGACTGTTCCCTCGCCTCTGGC
This sequence comes from Torymus auratus, assembly GCA_900474315.1. Lineage (NCBI taxonomy): Eukaryota > Metazoa > Arthropoda > Insecta > Hymenoptera > Torymidae > Torymus > Torymus auratus. The sequence goes on from UXGD01004888.1 coordinate 5,823, forward strand.
GCGAAATTCTCATACACACATACATGCACACACGTGAACTAGAAATATCCGACATTCCAAGGAGATCGCACACACTCACGAGACGAGAAAAGTTGCGAGCGCGCCTCTCACTTTGTAACGAGAAAACGCGGGCTTAATCTTCGCGCGCGCGTGCGAGTATAAATTGCGGGAATTGGAGCCGGCCAATCGAGATCGAACATTTTGATTATCGCACGCGCGCTAGGCTTTTCTTTCTCTCTGTTCTTTTTTGCGACTCATTGCAGGTTACCGAGAATCGTGACGCGCGCGGGCGATGCGGCTCTCTTTTCTATTTTTGTATAGACGGGGGAATAAGTGTGTGTGGGTATAATTTCTGAGGGTGGCTCTGACGACGATGTGACACGAATCCGTTTGAAGGCTCTTTCGTGTCGGTCTTGCATATTCTTTTTTTTTTTGTTTTGGACGATGTCGTTTTAATTGACTGAAAAGAAGACGATTAATTTTATACTTTTCTGTTGTAATGTGTGGAAAAATAAAATCCACTGCAGCTTATTATTGTAATTAAATTCTTTGCAGGGCTTGGCTATTAATGTTATTCTTTAGACCATCGTTGTAATAAGTTTTGTCCTATAAAGTTTTATTTATTCGTATATTTCCTTCTTTTGTCACTGATAGAACTTGTCTTCTTAAAAGTAAACGTCTCTTCACTGATTCATCTTTCTTTTGACCATTGAATATGTGATTGTCCCTTTGATATGTTGCATAATTAGAAAATTCTTCTCCATCAGGATGTTCCTGTTGTACTGTACAAAAGTTACTGAAAAATACTAAAAGAATTAAAACGTTATGAATATCTGATTCTGTAATCCTATAGAGCCTTATCGAACCACGATGGCAATAGTCCCAATGTCTGTGATGATAGTACAGTATAACATAACACAGCCTTAATAAATTAAGAAGCTATTAATATTCATCCAACTCATGATATTCAGTCTAATTAAAATTAAAAATTATTAGAGTTATTAGAGAACTCGCATTTTTGTCTTGAAATCAGAGGATCTTAACTTAAATTAAAATGATTTTATCTTCAGTAAAGATATAATAACACCCGCGCTCTACCGTAAAAGTAGCTTTGGCAAAAATCTGGATTAAAAATATAGTATACAAATACTATACACTTTCTTATTCATACCCTATATTTAACTAGGAGAAGCTCTACCCGCAAAGAAAACTTAGCCATCCTCTAAAAAAAATAATGTTGAACCTAGTTATATTATTGTAGGACCCAACCATGACGACGCAGCCTCGTAGCGCCCTGATCACGCACTACGCCGACGGTGGCGAGACCTTCGGTGTCTCCGGTATACTCCTCTCTCACGACGGCGGCGGCTGGCTACTAAGTCACGGCTCGCTGCTCGCGCCCGCGTTCCTGGAGAAGCCACGCCACGATATGTACCACTTCCTTGAGGGCGAGCTTCGGAGGCTGGAGAAGGAGATCGTGGAGGTGCCGCGGAAAGTGGCCAGATCGATGAGGTTCCGCGTAAGGCTGGAGGAAGGTAGCAGGTGAGCGGTTTATACTTGGGTGTACTGTGGTTCTTACTTTTGGATGGTGTGTAAAGTTGATTATGCAATGACTTATTATTGACATTTTATAGATTGTTTGACTGAAATATTTGATTGTAAACTGAACATTCGTTAAATTTGAAAATGTATTTTTTTACATAGTTATATGAAATAAAGCATGCATTCTTAGAAATGTTCATCAAATTTCGTATTAAAAATATTTAAAAAATGAACTTATATTTCAAACATATGTGAGGGTTGGACTGTGATAAATGATGTTTTCATTAATTCTTCCGGATACATCATCAGTGGACGACAGATTAGATTGAATTATACAATAAAAGATATATTTCAATGCTTAAATTATATTGCTTCCTTTCACAAGTAATTGCACACCTCCCGCATTGATTTCTTGGAAACAATTTAAAAATGATTTTAACTATACATCCGACTATTTTCAGAATAAACATTATATTTTTTTTACACAAATAAAATAAATTAGTACACGGCCAGGTCTGTGCTATTTTACATAGTTGTACACCCAGAGCCCTTTGATTCTTTCCGAACGTGACGCGTAAGTGACAGTCACGCATAACCTTTCGAACTTAAACATGCATAAGAAATGATAAAACAATTGAAAAGGTTATGCGTGACGGTCACTAACAAGGCACGCTCGGAAAGAATCAAAGGGATCTGGGTGTACGTATCAAACGCTCGAGATTATCTTACAATGAATTTCGTTGACAGAGTGAACAAACACAACATTCTTCTACTTGCAATAAAATAGAAGGATTCAACTTGAACGTCACCATTTGTTCATCTTATCCACGAAATTCATCGTAAAAACAGAATCTCCATACCACAAGCTTTAGTTTCTACGGCCCATCAACATGACGACGCACTCGTGCATGTACGTTATCGTGTACCGGCGCAACAGTAGCGCGTTCCGCAAGAACTTAATCGTCAGCGTGATGTAGATACGCATTATTGCAATATTTTTTCTTTTCTTTTTTACACAGAGATGCTGACTGCTCGTTGAGGTACGTCTGGCGTTGCGGCCTACTGCGCAAAACCTTCAACGAGTTGTTGTTCTCCTGGAGCTTCGAGAAGCTCGCCAAACTGGACAAGTCGCTGCTTTCGATCTTCGTCCTGCTCAAGGTTGACTCTGGTAACAGTGGCGTAAGTGGCAGTGAAGAGGGTAGACAAGTGCTGAGGTAAGCTTATAAAAGTAAAAGCTGGACTGATAAACGTATGTATAATGGTAGACGAAAAATTTGGTGACAGCATCAGCCGTGCGCTGTTATCAGGAGAGGATTGCTATATTTTGGTTGTGGATTGCCAGGCGCCCTCTAGCGGCTGAGAATCACAGAACACTCCGAACGACATGAAAATGTATTCGAGATTCGAGAAGCTTATTTTTACTCTTAATTCGGCTCTATATTTAGGATTATAAATAATGCAAGTATGTATGCATGGATAACTTTTGTTAGAATCGGATCTTTGACTTGGTAATAATGCATTATTTTATGTTTCCAAACACCAAAGTCAATACCGAAATGAAAAAATGAACATTCCGGTTAGTGTATAATATATCAAAATCAAAATATTGACGAGTTACTAAAATTTTCTAATACAATCTTTCAAAGTGCCTTGTATTTTTTTTTCTTTTTAATTAAAACAAGTATCGCACTAATTACTTAAATTAAATTAACGACTTCCAAGATAATAGAATGTAAAGATAAAGATTTCTCCATCAGGACAATCAACATTTCTCACATCTCTTACAAGTTAAAACACATCAAATCACTTCAAAACTTGAACCTGCAGAAAAATTGTTATTAAAAAAACGAAAATATACATACTTTCCCTCCACAGTGACTTTTACACGGCGCACATCGCCACATCCATAGCCCGACCACGACGCGGCGTCCCGGTGGAGATCGAGTCGGCGCCGTTCGGCACTGCCGCCTTCCTCGGCTCGGTATCGCGCGGCATCGTAAGCAACGTCATTGGGGAGCGGGGCTGCCTCGTACTCGCCGACGCCAACGCAGTGCCAGGGTGCGAAGGCGCGCCTGTGTTCCTGATAGACGATCGAGCGTTGAGTATTCTTTTTTTTCTTTTGTTTCTTCTTCTCTTTTTGGAGTTGTATGGTTTCGTAAGCGGGAAGTGAGCGAAGCTTGTCTCTCGGTTAAGAAAGTCATTTTTGTATAGTGGCTGCTAATGTGAGTAGTTGAGTTATGAATTCCTCTTAATATAGATTGAGATACTTTTAAATGTATACGGAGAAATACTAAGGTTGATGACGTTTTGGTAGTCAGTGCGTACATTTCACTCAATGGTGTAATAATATTAATTGATAAGTATAGTAAGATTTACAATATTGTATAAGTATTGATAAAAATACACGAGTCTTCAGATAATATTAACGCAAATACTCCCCGCATCAAGCTATGTCCAAAATGACCACCTCCATACGTAATAATTATTTAATACTTACGTAGTTTTTTTTTCTTTTTATTAATTATGATATTTGAGAATAATAGAACAATGATGAAAACAATGAAGCTAATGCACGTAAATAACTATAACGAATACATATAAAAGTTATGATTTTTTTTTTAATCAAATTATTACATTATTAAGATATAACTATTTTTTTCACGTATATTACTATCTTATTTACATTTTCTAAAGCGGTGAACTTTTCCAAGCAAAGATACATTAAGATTTTTATTTGATCTGACATCAAATGTTTGTCACGCAGATTACAAAAGTTATGTATAGAATTATTTCAACGAAATTATATATATAAAGAGTTCTACTATCTCGTGTTATACGTTTATTAAATAACAGCCCTGTGGTATCATAAAATGTTCCAACCGTGCAAACAATCGTATCTTAAGTTAACCAAAAAAAAGAAAAGAAAAAACAATTATCACTATCTCCACGACCACTGAATTTCATAAACCACCATATTTATCGCCGCAGTCCGACAACCAAAAAGAAAAAAAAAATAACCACCTCGTCATCCTCCAGACACATTACAATCCGCACGCTCAATAAAATCTCCCCGCGGCAACCTGTTTCCACTTGATTTCCTCGTCATCATCTAAACTTTGCTCCCGCATTGACGTCACGGGGCCCCGGCATTTGCATATAACAGAGCCGCGATCACTAATAAAAATGAAAAAAAAAACGTATATCGCAGGGACCGACAAATCAGCGGTATGGTGGTGGCGGTGCTGTGCTGGTGCCGCGGCGAGTGGGTCGACTATACCTTCGCCGCGAATTTACAGCCCTGCCTTGCACGTGTCTTAGGGAAGGATGGCCGTGCCGATATGCTGCTATCAGGTGAGTGCGCATGGAAAGTTCTAGTGGTTCTTGAAAGGAAAAAAGATTTTTTTCAGCAGGTGTATTTTAATTTCATGAGCGTATACAAATATAGAGAATAACGTTAGTTGGAGAAATCTTTGTTCTCGTTCCCTCTTTGTGGTAAAGTATGATGATTTTTTTTCTTCAAAGTCCGATGTGCACTGCGTATACATACATAATTTTTCATTAGAAGAGAATGTATAATATTTCTTTAAATATTTTTGGTTATATTATTTATGTGTATTTGTTAATATTCTCCTTAAAGATTTCATTGTCTCTGAACTTCCCACATTTCTACAAAAATTTATCATTAGATCAAAAGATAAATCAAAGTTCGAGTAATAATTATGAATATTTACCTATTTATCAGAAGAAAATTTTACAATAGTACGATCAGATGAAGATAAAATAAGCGATCATTTGAATAAATCTTGCATGGGCAAACATTAGACGACTAATCGCTTAAAAATATCTCTAATATTGTAACTACCCGTATAAAACCAAAAATTAGTTGTCATCGCCATTTCCTTATTATCTTAACAAATAAATATATAAGTGAAAACTGTTATATTATCAGATTATCTTTTTATCCCGTATATTATCTTATAGTTCTTTTTATAATGAACTATAATGAATATGTAACTAATTATTCTATATATCCACTTTCCAATAAAACTCAGTTTTCCATTAACTAAAATCTCCTCCTTCATCATCCAAAAAACTTTGAATAATTTACCCAAATCTAAAAATACACTCGTTCATTCAACTAAATTCGACCTCGAAACCCACCATCAAAAAACTCTTAAAATAATATTTTAGTCACATTCGATCAATCACAGTTTTTGTCTACTTTACCGAAATAACGGTGCGAAAGCCAGTAGACAACATTCGTCAGCGGTCAGCCGTAAAAAACTACCTCCGATGCGTCATGCGTTTCTCATCGTTTACAGATGTCCTGGACAGAAGCGTAGTGGTCGTCAAGTGCGGCTCGGGTTGGGGCACCGGAATTATCGTCGACGCAGCCACCGGTACGATTGTCACCTGCTCGCACGTCGTTCGCGAGGTGAGATTTCTCTCGTCTTTCCTTACATAGACATTCCCTTATTTGCTAAAACGACTGGTAAAGAGATTTTTGTCATGGTACTTATTAGTAAGTATGGAAAGGTTCGGCTGATTAATTGACTTATGAATTATAGTTGTGAATAGAACGAGGCTCCCGAAATATAAGCGCGGAATTATTATCGCGGCTAAAATTATATCGAGCCGCGGCGGCGAAACTCGATTCGAGAGAAATTTAACTCGATTCCTATACCCGGCGTTGAGGAATCGGCGTACACGAAGTTTGACTAAAAATAGCAAGTGAAATCTCGTTTGCTATTTTCAGTGAAAGTCCACTCTAATTCGAGAACAAATCGAGTTCTGTAAGGTACAAAGTCTCGCAACGCGTCCAGGAATAAACGCCTAACGGATTTTCACTGCGCTTATAGAGCGGTGCATACTTTTCTGTCAACTTTATATCGGTGGCCTTTCAAAGCGACAAATAAAAAGTCGTTATTAATCATTGAGAAATCGTTGTAAAATTCGAACACATTCGTATACAGTTACGCAACCAAATTTTTATCGGTGCTACTTTCACGCTCATATAAAATGTTATAAGTATAAGAAAATGTTTAAAACTTGTATCTTTGATAAAGGCCCCTGGAAGCCGTATCAGGATCGCCCTGGCGAACTTCAGCCACAGCGACGATGGCGACGATAATAGCAACGACGGTGGTAAGAACGTCTGGGCGAGGTTGGTGTACAGAACGCGCGACGGCCAGCCCTACGACGTCGCCGTGCTGAGGCTAGAGCAGAGGCACGACGGTCTCGTCGCTCTTCCCCTGGCCTCGAAACTACCCGACAAAGGTAACGACGATTTTTAATTTAAGATTATCATATTTTTATTCCGGGGTGCATAACTTTTATATGTTATATTAATTTCGTCTCATTTCAAATTTTTTCATTATATTTTTTAATTAAATAACACTACTGTTAATCGTATAAGTTAATAATAACGTACATTGCTATAAGGCTAATGAAATACTATATACACGAAGAAAAAAGATTTAGTGAAAAGTTACAAATAATTGCGGATGTATTTTATTATAAAAATCCCAAAAAAATACCAGAATTCATTAACAAAGACTAAAAAAATACAAAAAATTCACAATTAGATATTTATACTTTTTTTTTATAATTTCCTACAAAGTTTCGTAATTTTTATGAATTTTTACAGTTTGTTACAATAATCCCAAGTATAAATTGTCCTAAATCGTCAATCCAAGAGCAAAAAAAAATTCTCATGACCCAAACAGCTTAAAAATCCTCCTTCTTGTGCCCCTATGCTCTTCAAGATGATGCAATCTACACGACCACCAATCCTCACTATATATAATCCCTATAAAGGTGCAGCACCGCTAACGGTCCCCATCGTTGACTCCCCTCAAGGCCTCGCAATCAAATCTCTTTTTCCAAAAGTTCTCGCGCTCTGAAATATACATGTATATATTCGAAAGGAGGACGACGCGTCGCGCAAAAATCTTTCAAGGTCCGCGCGAGCGTCACACCGCGGCCTATAATTTACTCTTTGCATCCGGGACAAACGCGAGCGCGCAAGGGTTAACCGTCTGTGTATAATATACGCGGACTTTGCGCTCTGCGACGATGTGTCTTACCAAGCCGGGGTTAATCTACTGCGCTGGCGCGTGATGATGATGATGATGATGCACCGGGTTCCCGGAAAATCGAGGTATGCAGATCGACGATGGAATTGTTTTTCATTATTGCGCTGCTGCGTTCGCGGAATCCCGCTGCATGCCTGCGGGCTGGGAATTGTGTACATGTTTAGGTGACGTCGTGTATAACAAGTAAACTACGTTTTCGTTATATTTGTTTTCACTTTCCACAGTAGGGAAAGAGTCAAAGGTTTTTATCAAGCGTATAATTATACCTATACACGTGCAGCAAGTTTTTTTGGTCGCAGACATTTGATTAATGCGCCCAGTGCTTAATTTAATAAGTTTTCCGCTTTAAAATACCGAATATCCGTATCCGGCGCGCACTTATATACAATTAATAAAATTATTAATTTTGACGTCAATCATGTATAATATTCGACAAAACCTCATACATTTAACTTTCCCTTTGCCTTCGCCGACTGTCGCACATTATTTTTTTTCTCTCCCTCCAAATACTGAATTCCCATTGAAATCAATACAAAAAACAGACCGCACCACGCGACGCAAAATTAATCAACGCGTGTCCCGGCTGAAACCTTCAACCTCGTCGACATGAGTGCAAGCCTTGTCGTCATCTCTTTTCTCTTCGCCAGAGACGTGCAAAGATAACCGGGAGCGGCGCGTTCGCCTCGTCGATGAGCTCATCGCTCGCTGCTGCTTGTGCGCCCGTAATATACTTATACCCTTTACCCCTGGGATGTAATACGCGATTGCTCGCGTGGTGAAATGAACGTAGGAGAGAACGGCTCTTTAATTGGGACCTCCGCCCGCGATGTGCCATTGAGACGCACGCGATGAAAAGTTTTGTTTGTCTTGGGGGGTGTCAATGGGGTTTGGGAAAATTGAATAGATCGACGTATATAGGTTTAGATGGGGAGTTGGTAAGGGGTTGTAAAGGTCGATTATGTAGGGTTTTTTTGGTATTATATAGTGAGGGTGAGGTGTTATGCGAGCCCGAGAGAGAGACGAGTGCTGAATATAAACACAATTTTTTTTTCTTACGTTTTGACGATCAAGTTATTTCCTTATATAAAAAAAATATTTTTATTTTCTTTACATTTGTCAATATTCATTGTACAAATATAAGTAAGGAAGTGGAGTTCAATTATATACTATTCCTATAATCTCTCAACCCCTACACCCAACACTTCCAAAGAAATCCCTCGTAACCCACACCGTCAACCACAAAATTAACCGCACCGCAAACATTTCAATTCACAGGCACAGCAGTCCTGGCGGCAGGCTACCCGTTCTTTGGCGCCGGCCTCCCTAGTCTGAGCAGCGGCGTCGTGTCCCGTCGCACCCCGAGCGTCTTACAGACAACCTGCTGCGTGCAGAGCGGCGCGAGCGGCGGGCCCGTCGTTGACGCCCGCACTGGCGAGATGCTTGGCCTCGTCGTCTCCAACGCCGTTGCAGCCGGTACGAGGGAGAATGGATACAAAGGCACCCTGTACCCGAGGTTCAATATGGCGGTGCCGGCGCTGGTGCTGAGGCAGCCCCTACTGGAGTTTGTGAAGACCGGAGGTAAGCTTGCGGGCGGTGTTTCGATTCTTCGGTTGATAACTCGAGCACTCGCATGAAAAATAATGACAATTTGTAGGAAAAATAATAAAATTACTAAAATATTTGAAAATTTTAGTATGAATGAAATACAATTTGTAATAAAGATTGCTACAAAATAGTGAAAGTTACCAAAATAATACCAATTTTTACTATAAATTGGAGTAATTTTCATAAGAATGTGAGTCTGTACCTCATTTACAATCAAATATAATCGTTTTTACCACAAAACATTTCTGCGAAAATGTAAAGAATTCTTTTAAAGAAAACGTGAACTTTTCCGATACTTTCTCTTTCTAAATGAATGTAAATAGTTATTATATATATTTTTATCGAAATATTCGCCCCATTGTAGTTATCGTTGAATTTTTAAACTAAAAGTTTGTTGTATAAACAGTACCTAGTAAAAATATATACAGGATGAAAAATTAAAGCGATCTTTTTCCTAGATAAAAAAATGGTAATTAAATAATCGTAATATTTTAGATGCCAGGTGTCTGGAAAGTCTATCGAGCAGTGATCCAGAGGTTCTGGAAACATGGAATTTTTACTTGTCGCCACGATCAAAGATGTGAATGAAACGAAAATGAATGAAATATAAACGTCTTTTTTTAAGAGAAAACGATGAACAATATATGAACCATTCTCTGGAGTTTCTACAAAAAAGTGGTTCCAAAAAAAAAAATAAAAAAAATTTTGAGGCATACTTCTGTTATAAGTTTTTTCTTGTTGTGTAGGTCATACAGTATTATGAGAAAATTTTCGAACAGTCGAAAAGGG
>UXGD01004889.1:0-15852 GCA_900474315.1 Torymus auratus
TGTCCCAACGCATTTACAGAAGGAGAAAGAAAATATCCCGCTTAAGGTGGCCGAATTACCCCAAGTTACCTTATATTATTTAAAAAAATACAATCTAATATGAAATTGAATGTACTTTTGCATTAAATTTTCAAAATATGCATTACTTGCATTAGATTTCAGTTTTTTTATATTAAACTTTCATTATGGTAAGAACAACTTTTTATGCACCTACTTGTAACTGCAAATTTTTCCACCTGCAAACAGTCCACCTACTGCAGTAAGTCATTTTTATATTCTTATAATTTTTATTTTCTGTTATAGTTATTATTGTATAATCAGACAACCACTCAGCAGCTCACAAAATTTTATAAACAACTATTAAAAACTGCTGATGATAACGATGTTATACCTACGATGTTGCTTTCTCATACAGAGACAGTAAATTCATATTTTACAAATAAACATTCATTTTTTTTCATGTTTATTTTAAAATGATTGTTTTGGATCAAGTACGAAGAAATTTTTAATATAAAAATAATGTTCCGATATTCCAAAATCAATCAAAATGAGCTGATTCTTTAATAGTACATTATGGAACAAGGGACTAAAGTCGCTGATTGTTCCTGTGGGCGAGTTCACTGCGGTGATCACCCAAGAGAATGATCGACTTTAGTCCCGTGTTACATATAGTACTTTATTCCCATCTCCATTGTGGACACTTTATAGATGTGAAAAGTGATTATTGGTATGTAGATATTATAATTTTGTTAGTTTTAACCAAATTCACTGTAAACGTAGACAATTAGACGATGTTATATTAGCGGAAATAAATAGTAGATTATGCACCTAAGGTGTAAAAGTAAAGAATGTCTCAGATCACATATAATCGCCTTCGGCTTGGGTGACAAATATGCGATCTGAGGGATTCTTTACTTACTCCCATGGTGCAATTACTAATTATCTCCATGAGGAGCTTTTGTACAGTACGCACTTTATGCGCCATGTGGAGAAACAAATTTGTATTCCCGCTAATTGCCATTATTCTCGCATTTAAGGGAATAAATTTTTTATAATAATGAGAGGGGATAGTAGAAAAGCGGAAATAATGGAAAAGAGGGAATGAAACGCGATTTTTGCTCCGCTGTTCAGGCTTTAAAGTGGCCATTATATAGTAGATGGGAATAAAATCTATAATTTTTCGGTTCAACGATTTTACACTACTAATATATAAATTTTTGTGAAGTACACGAGTGATGTATACTAATTGAAAATTTGACTCTATTATTGCTCCCATTTACATATGTACGAAATTCTGGGGACAGCAATGCAGCCGGTCAATTTGTCAAAACAACTTTTTCGTCTCTCTCGCTTGTATTTATATAATTAAGTATACAAGTCGCGGTCGCTGCAAGCCATTAAGGTTCCTTAAACGCTAATAACTTTCATTTGCAACACGCAAAAGCACACGGCCGCTCTGCATATTTTCACACGCGAACACAAAAACAATGCGCAGAAGCATACGTCGTCCGATGAGGGAGAGAGAGAGACACAGAGGAATAATAAAGTCAGCCGTGACTCGCGGACGCGCGCGGGCACACAGTGCGGAATCTCAAGAATTTATCCGTCGACTCTCTGGTTGCGCGTTTTAAAATGGCAAAGTTCGAAGCGATTACACACGCACGTGCGCGCACGCAGTACAGGCCGCCCCGGCTCTACGGCGACTTTTCACATCTGGCGAGATCCAAGGTCGGCCAATCAACCTCGTAAGAGGGCTTCGTGTGCGTATCCCTCTCTCTTTTACGCCGCGGAGGAGAGAAACTCGTCGCGGCGAGCGAGCGCGTGCAATAGTCATATTCAAGGACAGCCGCGTGTACGCCGCCACGACGACTTGGAACTTCGATGTATGTATTATTTATATCCGTGTTATTAGCGATGTCTATGTATATAGGCGCGACGCCGCGAATTTTACGACGCGCGGCCCGGCCGGAACGACACTCTCGCTGCGCGCGCGCCGGGGAGAAGGATAATCGCCACGAGTTGCTTTCAACTTTTCTCTCCTCGCGATTTTAGGAGCGGAGCCTCCATGAATGCCAATTGCGCTTTATATCTCAGTTTCAGGGGCTGCCCCCTGCTTTTTTCAATGGCACGAGCCTTGTTAAAGCAACGTTTATTTAATTTCATGCGCTTGGCGCCAATCTCGACTCTTAAAAACTTTTCACTTGTTTTTACAACAATTCATTTTTCCACCTTTAAATAATGACGGAGCTATGGGATATTTTACGAAATCCCCGCCAGTAATGAAGTTTAATAACCGGCTGTGGTTGTAAAATGGGGAAAAACTTTTCCTCACAACCGCTGAACAAGATTTAAGCTCAACTTTGTAGAAAGTTGCTGTTTTTCATTTTTATTAAATGTTTCATTTAATTTTACTGTGTGCCTAAAGGATACATGTATACATTTCAGATTTCATTTTGAAATCATTATCAGAACCGACGTCAGTTCCTTGATACTGTTGCATCCCGTAGGCAAAAAATCTGCAGAAAATTTTTGTAAACATTTCTTATACAAGAAGTACCTACAAGAAGGTTCTACAATGTTTTCTCCCACAGGAGAAAATTCTACAGAAATTATTTTGTTAAACATTGAACAGTAGTAGAAGCAGGTGACTAAGGCGTTCAGTATGATGGCTGTACATAAATAAATTTAAACATTCCAATCGATAATATAATTTAATTTATATTTATTTGTTCACTGACCTCTCCCAAAATCTGTACGTTGTCTTCCTTCTCAGAGTAAGCTTGTTGGGAGACCATTTATTCAATAAATAGATAATAATATAACGCGGAGTTTTGTGTAGAATTCCTAATTTCTAGATCGCAGTGCCAATATCACCCTACAAGACTTGCTAACTCAGCAAGGTATATACATCTATATCTTACTATAGAATTTAATGATAAAGTTCATGACGTGGTGTTTGTCAAATACAAAACTGCAAAATGATAATTGCGTATTTCAATAGTTTTTGAACATTTATTAACACTTATGGTTTGTATACTTTGTAAAAAAGCGAAGCTTTAAAAAAAATGTAGAATTTAATTTAAAATTGACAAAAATGGGTCATCACCGTCAGTAAATTAACAAAGAGACATTTCGGCGACATTGTATTTGCCAGCATTGAAACGCGAGAGCAGACAAGGCGTATAAAGACGAGCAGGATTTCCGCGAAGAAAATGCACGCTCGCACGCGTGAAATTAAGAAAGCGGAGGCCGCTTTAATTACACGCACGCGCTCGTGCGGCGGCGGGCTAAAAAGTGACAAGGCCGTCTGGGGTAGCCACCGCACGACTTGTACATAGCCGCAGTTGAGGCTCGCAATTCGAGCATCATACGCACAGGACGGCGACGAGCTGCGGGCGAAAAACGCGCGGGCGGCAGAAACTGGAAATTTCTCGAAGGGGCGCGCCCATGACGCTGAGGCAGGGAAAAATCGCGAGCACGCACACACACACCTGAGGATACCTAGAGCAAACCGGTCGGCAGCTGCGCGCCCGCTCCGAATCCAGTTTCAGGCGAGCGCGAGCGCGCGATCGAGCTCTCGGCTTTTGTGTCGACGGAGGGGGAGAGAGAAAGAGAGACGATGAACTTGTTGACATCGATAACGTCAAACTTAATTGCCGATAACTCCGCGACAAAGCTCGACGGAGCCGTGGGACTGTGAGCGCGCGCACGCGTGTACACATATAGGGGCTTCGACGCGCGACGTGATTTATTACTTTCGACGGCAGGCGCTTAGTATGTCTAGTGGATAGAGACGGAATGATGAGTTTTAGACTTTGCGTCGTTTAGTGCGCGGATATTGCCTTGCGCAAGATTTATTTACCCTTCGGTAGGGAATGTGCGATTCCTGATTGCCATGGAATCAGGAACAAAAAAATTCAATTACTTCTATATTCCAACCTGATATAATTACAGTTTTCAGTATGGTTGTGCTTCTTTTAATTCAACACATTCTGAAATCAGATCGATAGGTTGTTGAAAACTTGGCCAATAGAATCTATTGAGGTCGAGATTCTCGTTTCAAGTCGAGGCTCTTGACTCAAATCTAGATTCTCGCCGTGAATCGCGACTCAGTGCAGATCAAGGGTTTTAAAACTGAATCTCAAAATGAAGCACTATATATCGGTCAATTAGATACACAACAACATGGATTAACTAGAGAATTTCAGATTAAAGGATTAAATTCTACGCCTAGTTTTTTTAAAGATATTTAATTTACACTAAATTTCAATAATTGTAATGGGATTATTCAATCACAGAACCAATTTTTTTATTTCAAATATCTCAAAAAATAATGGTTGCATTTTTATCAAATTTTATGCGAATATGGCTTCGGTATACTACGTACTAAATTCTCTGTAAATATCAAGTCATAGAGGCGTTCAAGAAATTACGTTTAAAAAAAATATTTAAAAAAAGTTTAACATATTGAATATCTGAAAAATTATGATTAAAACAAACGTATATGTGCAAATCCCAGATACTTTTAACTTTTTGTAAACTGCAAAATTTTAGATTTTAAAGACTATAGTTTCTTACGAAGCACATGATTGAACCAAAAAAGAAAATGTTTATTTTTAAATATAGAGAAATAAAAAAGGCGTATAATTCTATGGTACAGAAAGACTTTTTTATAAAAAATTAGAAAAAGAGCAATAAAAGTGGTCATTTAGAGATTAATTCGATCTAGAAAAAAAACTCACTTACTATCATTGTAAAATTTTTTAGAGTTTTTTCTGTATAACAAAAGCTGTAATTTAAGCCCTGGTAGATTACGGTAGTTCACCGTCCAATGACGTCATAAAAATCACAGTATCGCAAAAATTGTGCTATAAGCATATTATTTATGGTAGAAACTCTTCATTTATCTCTGTATACTATTTTAAAAATAATAAAAAAAAAAAGACGGCGTAAAAATAAGGAACCTATACGATGTTTCAAGCAATGCGACTTGTACGATGCTACTATATATAGATATGCAAATAACATGGGAATTTCTTTTAAAATAGCCATTTTCCAAAAAATAGTACGCATGCCATGTTACAAAATATTCGACATTATTCCTTTTTAAATCCAGTATAATATACTACTTTTTAAGAAAATTTTAAAGAAAATTGGCTTTGCAATTAATTAAAATGAGTCTTACATACATACTCAACCTATGCTTCCCATGTGAAAGTTGCAACCTTTGGCATTAACTACCTCAATAATTAGCATCGCTCCCTATACTGTGCGGTTTCAAAAATCGATAAAACATATAAAAAGGAGAATGTATATAAACCGATTTAAAAGAAAATTTAAAAAAATCGATTTTTAGATAACTATCTTAATATGCCATGAAAAAAGCCCTTTTTACTTCAAGAGTATTGGAAAATAAAAACTTTTATATCTCGGCTAGTTTTCATGATACATCGATATACCAGGGCTCAAATTGAAGATTTTGTTATAAAAAAAGGCTCTAAAAATTTTTACAAGATAGTAACTAACCTTTTACTTCTCCTAGATCGAAAAAAAAAATCAAAATGACCACTTTTATCGCTCTTTTTGTAATTTTTCATTAAAAAAGTCTTCCTCCACCATAGAGTTGGATGCTTTTTTTATTTCTCTATTTAAAAATGAACATTTTCTATTTTGGTTCAGTCACGTGCTTCGCAAAGAACTTGAGTTATAGTCTTTTAAATCTAAAATTTTGCAGTTTACAAGAAGTTAAAAGTTTCTGGGATTTGCTCATATGTCATCAACAAAATAAAAAATCGATTTCTGACCGCAATAAATGAATGAGTTTTGGCGTATTAAACATTCGTCTTATGAACGAAAACACGTACACAAAGGTGAATAATTTTTACGCATAAAAGTAGAAAAATATTATAAGCAACTCGGTGCGTACGTTTTATGCCATCTCATATGCAATCGCACTTTACGCACTAGTGACTTAAAGCACGGTTATTTCCACGTGAAAAGGCTGACAAAAGTGGGGATATCGCATATCCAGTCTTTATTCATCACTGCGTAAGTGCGTTGTGATCAAAGGGTTGCAGACTTTGCAATTCTTGCTTCCAGAAGTCCAGAAGTGCACAGTGTTTTCGGACTTGATCACAATCAACATGTTGTACTTCTGGAATTGTTTGCAATCAAGTCTGGAAATTGAGAGTGTTTTCACTTGATGGCAGTCGAACCCGAAAGTGCAAAGGGTTTTCGGACTGGTTGAGGACTTGAGTGTCTCAGGGACTCAAGTACTCGCAACTCTGGTTGTGATTTGAAGCTTTCGCTGCAAGTGTGCTTACTTGCATGCATATAAAGCGCTGGACGCACGCCCCGCGAAGTTTGGGGTGATGCACGTATCGTTGGGATACATCTGCGGTCGACGTCGGCAGGGCTTCGATCGTCGATCACGCGCACGCTCAGCCAAATCCCCGAGCGTGTTTTCGCGACACCACGGTTCCGGTGCGGCCCGCCCGACGGGGGGCTTCCCTCTAGTGTTACCGAAAAGGTGGTTAGCGCGCGGCCGCCCATAGGACCGACGCAAGTATCGCTCGAGCCGAAGCCTACATCTGCACAAGGTCCACGTGACGTTTCATGGAAATTTTTTTTGCTACAGATTGTTATTATCTATTTCAATTTTAATTAAGAAATATTTTTATAAACAACCTATTGGCATAAAAGGCTCGAAACACCCATACGTATTGCAATAACGTACGATTGCCAGAAAGATCACGATTAAAAATTTTTCACCAATAATAACTTTGTCATCAGGAGAATCTTATACTCAAAAAAGTTAGATTCATATTTTAGGAGCATAAGACTTTCTTATTTTCCCGAAAACAAGTCTCCTTTCTTTCTGAAAACAAAAAAGTTTTATTTAACCCAACATATTTATTAAATTATAAAAATATAATTTATATACCGCTGAATAATACACCAACTTTGTTCGTGTTACGTTAGGCTGTTAGCCTCACCAAAAGGGAATCCTCAATGTAATTATGTTCAACCAAGTAGACCAGAGCCAAGCCAACATTTCACAAAGAGAAAGGACAAGAGACGGTAATGAAAAGACGCGACGTGCATGAAACATAATACCGTCGCGTTATATGAAATTTGTGTAACAACATTTACGTGCGGTGTAATTAATACGTACTTCTCGAACATTTTTACACGAAATAAAAATTTCATGCAATATAAACCACAGTTGCGAATATTTTAATTGAAGTTTAACTTTCGCCTTGAATCTGAATACATTTTCCATGTTCATACTAACGTCATTATTATTTTGGGTTACCAAACTTTGAATAATCATGTTTTTATCCTTAGAAAAATAAATGGACCATAAAAGTGTAATTTTACCAACATAAAATAAAATTTTGTTTTGATTTTGAGACTGAAATGCGAGAGTTGTAAGAAATAAAGAAATTAGAATGATACAAACAATAATATAATGGCCGCTTCCTAACGAAGAAAATTGAATAATCTCTCAATTAACAGTAAAGCGTCGTTATTCCTAGATGATCTGCCAACGACTCTCTCAATCACACGCTGGAAATATCGCTACACATATTACGCAGGCTGGGAGAGGATCCTCACTTCTTCTTCGCCTTCTTCTTCTGCTCCTTCTTGCCAGTCAGCCCGTGCCCGTTTGCCTAATCTCGTTCACCTTCGAGAATTCTTGGAACGGGTATCGGAGGGACAGGAGAGGGACTATAGGCATCAGCAATAAGTTGCCGATCTTTCGCCTCTGGCGCGCGCAGGCTCTCCTATACTTTAATATATGTGTATACTATAGACTTCGGCCCTCATTCTCCCTCCCGTGCGCGCGCGTTTTCTTATACACATCCGTGTCCTCGTCCGTTCACGCGAGCCAAAATGAATTGTTTCTTCGTAAAAAAGCATCGTTAAAAAAGATGCCGCGCGATCTCCTTCACTCGCACTTGGTCAGCTGTACCGGCAATAAAGGCGAAAGAGGTGGTCCCGATGTGACACTGTCACGAAAAATTACTATAGATTACATTTTTCTTTATGTGCATTTCAACCATTTTTTTTCTTACTTTTTTCGATACTTTTGATCGCGTAAGAATTGTATATACACATAGTTTCGGGAATATTGAAAGATTGGGGCGTTGAATGATTTTAGAATTATTAACGGGTTTTGACATTTAATTTATGGCTAAGAAATTTTAATTAACTTTTTTACTATACTAGAAATACTTAAAATTCTAATCATGACTATAAATAGCTTGTACTCCAACATTTTTTTTTCCTGAAACCTAAAGTAGATGCTAATAGAGTAATCTGAATTAGATTTTTAATTTAATTGTCATAAATTGTCAAGCAACAAAATTATTTGATTATATACCGTTTTAATCGACTGCATAGATTTATGAACGTATTATATTACATTCTTTGAAAAATTTAATTATTTTGCAAATTTAATGATCAAAAATACATTTTTTTGTTTTAAGTTTCTATTTATAAGAATTTAAATATTGTAATAAACCACAGATCAAATGTATGACTTTCGTTTTAACTTCTTACTAGCGAATGTGTTTATTTATCAGAAGCATTCAAAAGAAGCTCGGTTTAATTACTTAAACCATCTCGTTGAGCATCTTTATAACAGGATAAAGCGTTAATTCGATACTTCCTACTTGGCAGACCAAGATTTCATCATTGCTTCTTGTCTTGACAATGTAAAACACCTTTGAAAAGTGTTGTTAATGTATAATAACTTGTCTATATATACATTTCCTTTCTAAATAATAAATAAGATCAAGCACTAAATAATCGTAAAATAATAATAATTATTGACTTGGATTTTTAGCACTATTGTAAAATATTTACTATTTTACACTATTATGATATAGAAAATACTTTTGCTGAAAATAGTTAACAACAATTAAATATAAACCTAACCAGATTCTCGTTTTTATCAAAACTTGTTAACGTTTCTTGATCTCACAAAAAACTCTATTTGTCATAAGACCCTTAAAAATAAGATAAATAAATAATCATGAAAGGTGCACAATATATATGTAAACACGACGTGGCAAAGTAAATGTACCAGTTACTTTGCTAGTTCTAATACGTACTAATTTGAATATTCCTAAGGTTGAGTATGGAGGTGCATTAAACCATAGTGTATGTTTATAGTCAAATTCAAATTCCCTTCAGTTTTATCCATTGTTTTACTAAAAGTATATAACGTATTATAAGAAGAAGATATTAAAAACTCCCATTATTCATTATAAAGGATAAATTAAACCCTAATCTTCCTTTTACCCTTATACTGTAAACGAAATTGCTATATTTAAGTCTGTCCGAATTTTATTCTATGGTCAAACGATGGTTTTTCCAGCAAAAAGTGACTGTTACAATGCTTTGAATAGAACATACCAATTTTTCGCAGATTAAAAATAACTGCTTCAATGTAAATCTGAATTTTAATTTAATAGAATTTCTAAAAAGTTTTACACTAAAAGATTCTTGGGGGTTCTACTGTTATATACCTACACCAGTGCAACTTTCATGAAAATCAAATTCTTTTATATGTGTATTAGTCATATTTATCATCTGTTTAAATTCTCGTATACTATAGCTTTATCAAAAAAACAATTTAATTATAAACGTTATCAATCAGAGGGGAGTTGCTAAATCTTTTATACAAAAAATATTAATATGTTTGTATGTACCTATCATAAGTGAGTTTTTCGAGATAAGCTAAATTGAACATGGTTAAGGTAGTTCGTGTGCGACTCCCCTAGTTAAAGCAGCGCTGCATAATGAGGTTCTCTAAAATTTGCAAAAATTAGTTGTAACGTGATTAATTTATTCAAAATGATATAGATAGTCAATGTATTATTAATAAAGTGTATTCAACATGACTAAAATAACTTTTTTTTTAACAAAATGTCGATATTTTAGAAACAGATATTGTTAGCATTAACCATTATTGATAAAATGCGGGAAATTTGTTTGTTCTTTAACCGATTTTAGTTTTGAAGGTCTCATTTTGTTCCTTAAGTAATTTCATGGGAACTTGCTGCAAGAAAAAATAAAAATTATTCAAAACTCAGAAAGTTATAGCTAATTGTTCATAAATTCATGCACGTGATTGAAGAAATATTTTTTTTGTTTAAATTAGCTATAACTTCTGAGTTTTGAATAATTTTGATTTTTTTCTGCAGAACGTCTCCATGAAATTACGTAAGGAACAAAATATGACCTTCAAAAT
Organism: Torymus auratus; assembly: GCA_900474315.1. NCBI lineage: Eukaryota > Metazoa > Arthropoda > Insecta > Hymenoptera > Torymidae > Torymus > Torymus auratus. The sequence goes on from UXGD01004889.1 coordinate 10,262, forward strand.
TAGTTTTATCAATATAATATGGTAATATCTGTCTCTAAAATATTGATATTTTGTTGAAAAAAGTTATCTTAGTCATGTTAAATACACTTTGTTTACATTACATTGATCACATTTTCAATAAATTAATCACGTTGCAACTAGTGTTTTTGCAAATTTTAGATAACCTCTTCACGCAGCACTGCTTTGACTCGTGGGAGTCATGCACGAACTACCTTAAACAGTCATAATTTTTTGAGAAGCAACAGTATAATATTAGAGCAAAAATTTCGCTCAACTCGCGCACAAACATTTAGTGCTGTAAACGCAAGCAACTGCGATCGCTCATTTCTCTGATAAAAATTCATCTCACATGTCCGTGGTGCAAAATACCTATAGCTCGGGCACATTACTCGGGCAATAATCCTACACGAGTGCTGGCTGTGGAAGCTCTTGTAGATGAGGCGCGGCGCGGCACAGGGGAATCCGGTCAGCTAGGCTGCTCCATCACGCGCCTCGTCGCAACCGGTTTCCCTCCAGCCCTGTGCGCGCGCGCGTCCGTTTTTTCGCAGCACCGATGTACTGCTGGCGAGCGCGCATGAGCCGAGCGCGAGCTGCGTCCGCCTATAGGTATACATGCCCGGGACGCCTCAATTACCCAAACCTCGCCTATCCTATGACTATCTGATGCTGTACCTTTAGTTTTCCGGGCCGTGTTTATTCTCAGTTGAATGGGGGAATGATGCAGATTATGTCATTTCTTACTACTATTTAAGCTTTCGACAATTAAACGAGGAATACGGGTTTGGCTACCAAGTCAGAAAGGAGATGAATAAATCAGTATGTACAACAATGACGGTGATAAGTCTGTTCTAATTCTATTAATCACCCAATATTAAATTGTAAGTTTTCATTTAAAAATGACATAACAAAATCTGTTGTGTCACTCCCATAAACATTAACGAAAACGTTCATCATACATCTGATTTTGCTCCTCGTCCATATCTATTAGAATAAGCCCATATGGCCATATGAAAATTCTACCACAAGTAAATTTTACTGAAAAGCTTGAAAAAGGTGGATTAAATGAAATTAGAATCTATTGGGGTAAAATTTACGATAGTTATTTCAAACCTTATAGAAGCCCAGCATAATTTTTCACGATTTTATGCCGCCATTTGAAATAAGCTCATCTCAAATGCCAATTTCCTTGCGCAAATTTTTTAAATATCTGGATTTAATTACTTAAATGTGGAATTAAAATCTATCTTACATCATCCAAAGCTTGTTTTGCCTTGAATGTCGCTAACCTTTACTTCCATAATTACACAGACTAGAGTGTATACGATAATGGCACATTCATGTTAAATGGACTGATGCAATTTTGCTTGTTCAAAGCAACAAGTCATCTAATAATATAAAAAGTACAATATATTTTTACGTAAGTAAACATAAAAATAAGTCATTCATATTTTATATCATTATTTCAACAATGATCGTATGCAATATCCATGTCTTCATTTATAAAAATATAATTTAAATATAATATCATTTCCAGTTTTATTTTTGTATAATAAAAATGAATCATTAAATTATAAAGATAAAAACATATTTAAAATCGACTCCTTTTTAAATTGAGGAACTCAGGGCTATGTAATCACTAATTCAAGGGATTATGTAAGAAATTGAGATTTTTGAACAAGCTGGAATGCATCATCAAAAATTAATTGTATATTATATAGCTTGTGCTATAATTTTTGTACTGATAAATAATATAATGCGAAGCTTTCGCCGGTGCGATCGTCAAATAAATTAAACGTGGAAAAATGGAAAAATGTCTGATTTATTAGGTTGGAAATGTATTTATTTCCGAAAGATAAAAAGAGAGCATACGCTATAACTACGGAAAGTCTAGTTTCGGAAATGCAATATAAAGCTGCAAATATAATCGAACGATAATATTATAAAAATTCGGATTGAATGAATATATAATTGTAAATAAAATGCAATCTTACCGTAAGTATTGGATAATATTTTATAAACTTGATATAGACCTAAAAAAGACGCGCTTCTTTATAGGCGTATAAGGGAGGCGAGGCGAAGGAAGATTTTTCACGACGACGGGCGCGTGCGCAGAAGGGGAAACTTATAACTAACTCTTGTCGATCCCCCGGTCGACTTTCATATACCAGTGCAACCGGATTGCCATGGACGTGCGCGAGCGCGCAGATGACTCACGCAGCAGGAGCAGCTTCCAACAGCAACCACTCGCATAGAAAAACAGCGGCAGCCGAGAGATAATCGATCCGTGCGCGCGCACTTGCACCGCCAACAGGAGATTTTCTCGCGAGGAGGAAGAAATGCGCAGCTCTTCTTCACAACTTCCCCTTGACCGCCGTTATCCAATGCGGATACTTCTACGTAATTTACAGCTGAAGAATTTGCTATGCCATTTTCTTATGTTTGTTGTTGCGTAAAAAATGGCAAGCCTGGTGTCACTCTAGTTTTAAGCCAGACTGCGTCTAACTAACCCCTCTCCCCGAACTCACCGCTGTCTATGTAAAAACTTGGTTTTTACCTATAAGAAACTCCACTACTACTCAGGAGAGCTCTATATATGTTCACCATTGCAAAAACTGTTACACCTCAAATACTAATATATTATCCTCTATCATCTATATATATCCTCTATTATATTAAGGAGCTTCATTTTTCGTGACCAAAGGGTTAAAAAACGGTGAGGTAAATAGTTGAAAAAAGAGTTAAGTAGAGGGTTAAAATCCTCTTTCTCTATTATATTAAGAAGCTTCATTTTCGTGACTAAAGGGTTAAAAAAGGGTTAGGTTAATAGTTAAAAAAAGATTTAAGTAGAGGGTTAAAAGGGTTAAACGGGTTGACAAAATGGTTTAAAAAGGGGTTAAAAACATGTTGAAAAAAGGGTTGAAAAAAGGTTTGCATATATGTGCATTAAAGTGCATCCATGCATAAAATTATATCCGTGCACAAAAGTGCATAGTAATGTTCCTGTTGCAGTTTTCCACGCCACCATAGAGGTACTGCTATCTTGTATTAATATATTGTTTAATTTCACTGTATTTAATTTCAGTTTCAATTAATTCGTTATTTTTACATGAATCGTTTTCATTGCTATCATTGATTAATTTTATTTCAATAAAAGCCCAATCGTGTCCTTTGTAACAGTATTTAAATAAATATTTAACACACAATATTGTTGAACATACTTCAAGATTTATATGACTATTAAACTTTAATAATCAATAAGGATTGTAAGGTACATCAAACGTATTGTTTGCTCATTTATTTTTCGTAAAATGAATTGTTCTTCCGTCATTTCTTCTTCTATATAACGGATATCTACATGTTATTATGGTATTATCAATGAACTTTTTTGGAAATTTTTTAGTGCATTGTTCTACATTTTTGTCCATACAAGGAGAATTTAGATTTTGTTGTCCACAGGGCCCATAGATCATAAAATGTTTAACTATTTTGTATAAGTCTGGATTCGTAGATTCATCTGGAATTTGAGCACTTATCTATTTGATCAATATTTCGTATTTCTATCTTCATTATCTAAAAAGATTAACATATGTACGTGAGGTAAACCTCTTTTCTGAAACTCAATTGCAGAAGTATATGCAATACATTTTCCAAAAATATGTTTTTTAAAAATTTCTTCTTTCAACTCTTTTACTTTCTGATTAAATATATTAATAACCTCATCAGTACGTCCTATATTAGAAATAATTTCATTCCACTTTAGATTACAGGTCATATGCTAAGAAACAAATCTGTTTTTCCATATGTTAGATCCAAAACCATTGCATCTGCAAAATTTTGATTCAAGGCTCTGGAACTCCCAGTAAAACTAGATGGTAGAAGAACCATTTTGCCATTTTTATATATAGTATCATTATTATCGTTTTTGTAAGTAAATAATCCATTAAGACATTGTAGTATTCTGTTCTTAAAACCCAATCCATTTATTCTAATGAATTTTAAATTTGATTATTTAATTTAGATTATAGTTATACGAAAGTTTACAGACATTTCGTATGGCTCTGAGACCTTTTCATTCGGGAGCTGCTGCACTACGAATTGCTGCAGTGACCTTATCCTTTGCCCGAACTTTGTATGGCCGTGCTCAATTAATATTTTGTTCAGTGTACGGATTAGACTTACAATTTATAGAATCGATCTGCTTTAATAAATCTTTAGAACATGCAGGATGACTATTTAAACGCAATCTGTTGGCATCAACATTATCAATAATATACAACTGACTAAATTGTCTCAAATCACCTTCATTGGGGTGTAGCGCATAAGTATTATGATATATTTGTCTACAGATACGAATTATTGAAGGTCCTTGACTAAACAGTTTGTCAAAGTCGCACCAAAACTTACAATGCAACAGCATTGTTATAGAATCTAATTGCTTTAAAAAATTTCTTAGATATTGTTGTTTTACCGATAACTATAAATTTTCCAACTCTATTGGATATGGCGGATCTTCCGGTAAATATTATATTATGCACCAAGGGAATAAAGTGGGTTGTGTGCCGCCAGCGCGGGAGTTGTCGCACGAGGGAAGCGAGGGCGAAAATCCCACAAGTTCCCACAACCCACTATATTCAGGAGTGCAATATAAGCTCGCTTCATTCGTGTGAAAAACGTCACATGAGCTAAATAATCACCTTTCGCACCCGTATCGAAATGTACTATTTTAACACTCTGCGTAAAATACTACTTTTTCGCACGCTGAGGTTTTCAAGCGAACCACCTTAATCCCATCGCCGATTCCGATCGAGTGCAAGCCCCGGTGGTCGGTGCAGGCTCCACGAATTTTTGGGGAGCCACATACACTATACCGACAACGAGACACTGCAACAGAGATGATAAACTCTTGGAGATGGACCACTTGGCGTCCACAGAGTTTAAAGCACGAAATGAAGATCATGCAAAGAGGAACAAGAACATAAGTTGTCCTAAAAAAAATATTGACGCCTTGATTGCCTACATGGCAGCAAAGAGCAATATTCACAAGGAAAATAAGAAGATGGCGGTCGGTCTCAAAATAACGTAAAATCACCTGAAGAAGCTGGATATCGGATTCTTGAAAATGACCACCGCATTCATGAAGACAAATGAGCAGCAAACCACACCAACCCTTGAAGACGGCCGTCAACGTGACTCCTGAGATGTTTCTAGACATGTATACAATACATGCCTCGCAGAGGGAACCTTCCCCGAGCGATGAGCAGTCATCTTATCGCCCATTGTGCATGCTAGATCATCATCATTTCATTTTCAAACGAATCGAGGCCAGACAACTAGTACGGTTGCAGAAAGGGAAGACCACCACTCAACGCTATCAACAAAGTACACTGAAAAAAAAGTATTGTGCATATAGCAATACCGAGTTGACAATACGACGTGACGTTGTGAGAAAAATATCGAAAGTCACACGAGATAAACGTTTAGGTATTGACGTACGCAACGGTTGCGCACTTTTACTTTTTTATTTTTTTTGGGCCGACTTTTTCCCCGAACTCACGGCAGCCGACGCTCCCCGCGAGCTTCGGAGAAGCTCG